>MDKF010250498.1:0-39108 GCA_026770625.1 Nicotiana glauca
GTGCTGTATTGAGGTGACTTGCACGCTGGACCTGAGCGTGGGGTAGAGCACCGTTGGGGATCGTGACTTGGTCCACCCGGTTGTTGGTTTTTACCGCATATTTGCAAATAATTTGTTGTTATTATTATGACTTGAGCTCATTGCCATACATGGGGCTTATTGCCGATTGTTTGAACTCTTTATGAACTATCATCACTGTTTCCCTCACTATTTGAAATATTATTTCAACTCAGTCCGTGTGATTTACACTGTTTTATGAACTCAGCTATATTTTACTCAAACTTGGAGTTTTAACTGATATTTGAACTATCATTTGAGCTGAGTATCATTGTTTTACTGATGCCCGAGGGGCTTTTTGATTATTTTTGGACTGATTGGGGCTGAGGGCTATATGTGAGGGCATGATGGGTGATGTGAGGAGGCTTTCAGGCCTCGAGTGTTATGTGAGGAGGCTCTCAGGCTTCGAGTGTTATGTGAGGAGGCTTTCAGGCCTCGAGTGTATTGAGAGCGGGCTTTCAGGCCTTGTGTTGATATTATTCAGGCTTTCAGGCCTTATTGATAGCTCTTGGGCTGAAGGAGCCCCTCCGGAGTCTGCACACCCACAGTAAGCGCGGGGTACCCCTTTGATATAAATAGTGGTAACAATGACACTGTTGTATGTGTTTCGGTCAGGTAACAATGACTGACCAGTCAGGTAACAATGACTGACTAGTGGTAAAAATGACACTGAAACACTTTGGTCAGGTAACAATGGCTGACCTTATTTGTGTATTCTTTTTCAATTGATTTCATTAAAGAGAATGTTGTTGCTATAATTTCGTGGATTCTACTGTCTAATTCGTTTACTTTTTAAGATAGTATTATTTGTGCCCTTTTTGGAAATTTGTACTTTCAGTTGTTATTCACTTTTATTACCACTGAGTTGGAAGTACTCACTTTACTCCTTGCACCATCTGTGCAGATCCAGGTTCTTTTCATCAGGCGGAGTGAGTCTAGTTGATTCGGAGTTTCCTCCCAGGAGTATTAGAGGTAGCTGCACTGTGTTCGCAGTCGAGGATTCTCCCTTCTATCTTTTCCTTTATTTCAACATTTTCAATATTAGAAAGACTTGTAGTAGGATGATATACTGTTTTTAGAGGCTCGTGGTGGTGACACCGGGTCCTAGTTGGGCTGTTTCGGTGTATTTGTCAGATTTTTGTATTATATCGGTATTTCGAACTTTTACTTGGATAAGTATTGCTTTTATTTGTTTGGTTAAATTGGGGAAATTTCTATGAATGGTCGGGCTTGCCTAGTAGTGTGCTGGGCGCCATCACGACCGAGTTGGGGTAGTGACAATAATACCTCGTAGGGAGCCACCTGAATGCTCGATTGATAACTTTTTGTTGTAGGAAAACTCCGCTAGAGGCAAGAACTTATCCCACGAACCTCCAAAATCTATAACACAAGTGTAGAGCATAAACTCTAATATCTAAATAGTGTGCTCGAACTGCCTGTCCATCTGAGGATGAAATGTGGTACTCATCTCAACCCGTATGGCCAACTCATGTTATACTGCCCTCCAAAAGTGCGAGGTGAACTACGTACCTCGATCAAAAATGATAGACACCGGCACACCATGAAGGTGAACAATCTCATGGATATAAATCTCTGCCAACCGCTCTAAAGAATAAGTAACTACCATCGGAATGAAATACGTTGACTTGGTCAGCCTGTCCACAATGACCCAAACTGCATTGAACTTCTTCTAAGTCCATAGGAGTCTAACAACGAAGTCCATAGTGACAAGCTCCCACTTCCACTCAGGAATCTCAAACTTTTGAAGCAAACTACTAGGTCTCTGATGCTCACACTTTACCTGCTGACAATTTAGACACTGAGACGCATATGCAACTATATCTTTCTTCATTCTCCTCCATCAATAATGTTGCTGCAAATCCTGATACATCTTAGCGGCGCTCGGATGAATAGAATACCTGTAATTGTGGCCTCCCCAAGAGTCAGCTAAGAAGTCCATCCACATTAGGCACACAAATACGACCCTATATCCTCAAAACTCCATCATCTCCGATAGCAACCTATTTGGCACCACCATGCTGCACTATGTCTTTAAGGACAAGCAAATGAGGGTCATCATACTGCCGATCTTTTATGCACTCAAACAAAGAAGACCGAGCAACTATACAAGCTAGAACACGGTTGGGCTCAGAAACATCCAACCTCGTGAACTTATTGGCCAAGGCCTGAACATCTAATGCAAGCGATCTCTCACTGACTAGAATGTACGCAAGGTTGCCCATACTCGATGACTTTTTACTCAAAGCATCGACCACCATATTGGCCTTTCCAAGATGATACAAAATGGTAATATCATAGTCCTTCAATAGCTCTAACCACCTTCTCTACCTCAAATTGATCTCTATCTTCTTGCACAAACACTGCACACTCTGATTATCCGTGAATACCTCACACGACACGCCGTAAATATAATACCTTCAAATCAGCAACACATGAACAATGGATGCTAGCTCTAGGTCATGAACGTGGTAATTCTTCTCGTGAACCTTCAGTTGCCGCGAAGCATATGCAATTACCTTGCCACCCTGCATCAGCACTGCACCGAGTCCAACCCGAGATGCATCAAAATATACCATATAAGATCCTAAACATGCGGGCAACTCCAACACTGGCGCCGCAGTCAAAGCTTTCTTAAGCTTGTAAAAGCTCACCTCACACTCGTTTGACCATATGAACGGGGCACCCTTTTAGGTCAGCCTGGCCAATGGGGCTGCTATAGATGAGAAACCGTCCATAAACCGACGATAATAACCTGCCAAACCTAAGATACTACAGATCTTCATGGCTGAAGTAGATCTAGGCAAGTTCTAAACAGCCTCAATCTTCTTAGAATTCACTTAAATAACATATGCTGATACAACATGCCCCAAGAAGGCGACTAAGTTAAACCAAAACTCGTATTTTGAAAACATAGCATATAACTGACTATCTCTCAGAGTTTGAAGTACGATCCGAAAATGTTGCTCGTGCTCCTCTCGGCTGCGGGAGTAGATAAAGATATCATCAATGAACACAGTTACAAAGGAATCAAGATAAGGCTTTAACACCCGCTTCATTAAATCCATAAATGCTATTGGGTATTTGTCAGCCTAAATAACATCATCAGAAACTCATAATGCCCACATCGACTCCAAAAAGCTGTCTTAGGGACATCGAATGTCGTAATCCTCAACTGATGGTAGATAAACCTCATATCAATCTTTTAAAACATCTTGGCACCCTGAAGTTGATCAAATAAGTCATCACTCCTCGGAAATGGATACTTGTTCTTGATAGTGACATTGTTCATCTGCCGATAGTCTATGCACAACCTCATCGACCCATCTTTCTTCTTCACAAATAATACGAGTGCACCCCAGGGCAAGATACTAGGTCAAATAAGGCACTATCAACAAAATCTTGCAACTGGTCCTTCAATTCTTTCAACTATGGTGGGGTCATATGTTATGATGGTATAGAAATGAGCTGAGTGTCAGGAACTAAGTCATTACAGAAGTCAATATCCCAGTCGGGTAACATCACCATCAAGTCTGTAAGAAATACCTCTAGAAACTCTCGGACAACTGGTACAGAATCCATGGAAGGAACCTCCATACTAGAATTGCGGACATAAGCCAAATAAGCTTGACACCCCTTCTCGACTATACGTCGAGCCTTCATATAAGAGATAACCCTGCTGGTAGAATGACCATGAGCCCCTATCTACTCTAACCAAGGCAACCCCGGCAAGGCTAAGGTCTTGGCATGGCAATCCAATATAGCGTGATAAGGTGACAGCTAATCCATACCTAACATAACATCAAAATCTACCATATCAAGAAGCAAAAGGCCCACACTAGTCTCAAGACTGACAATGGTAACCACACACGAAAGGTAAATGCGATCTACTACAATATCATCTCCCACAGATGTGGACATATACATAGGGGAACTCAAGGAATCACGGGGCATAACCAAATATGAAGCAAAATAGGAGGACACATATGAATGAGTAGAACCTAGATCAAATAGAACTAAAGCATATCTACTACAAACTGAAACCATACATGTGATGACGGTGTTAGAAGACTCACCCTCAGGCCTGGCTGGAAAAGCATAACATCAGGGCTAGGCCCTATCTCTAGGAGCCTGACCTCTACTTCTAATGGCCTGACCACATCCTCTAGCTGCCTGACCCCTACCTCTAGCTGGCCGAGCAGGCGGTGAAGCACCCGACGCCAAGACCATGGCACGAGAACGTTGATGCTAAGAACTACTCTATGCACGAGGGAAAAATCTAACAATGTGCCTTGGATCACCATAAGTATAACACGATCTCAGTTGTTGTGACTGCTGACCTATAAACTGACCCTATCAACCCGAATCACCACCATGAAAACTCTGTAGTGGAGGTGCATTGATAGGAGCTGGTGGTGCACTGTAGGCTAGCTGGTCGGAATACTGCATATGAGCACCACGACCACCTGAAGAACTACGGGAAGCCTGGAGTGCTGAATGAAACGACCTGGGAGGATGACCTCTACCAAAAGAACCTCGTCCTCTAAATGAGGCTCCACTAAATCCACCAGAGTGACGCAGCCTTTCGTCAGACCTTTGACCACTCCCCTGAGCTAATAACCATCTCGACTCTTCTGGCAAACATTAGCAGCCATCTGAAAGAAATCTCACTCCAAGCCTCCTTGACCATCTACAATCTGATAGGCTGAGCAAGTTCCTCAATAAAATCCATCTCTCTCTCTCTCTCTCTCTCTGTAGGAAGCAGAAGATTAGCATGACTGGCCAAATCCAAAAAAATAAGTCTCATACTGAGAGACAATCATACTACCCTGCTGGAGAAACTCGAACTGCCTGTGATAGTTCTCTCTCAGGGTAGCATGAAGGAAATTCTTAAGAAATATCTGATAGAACTGGTCCCAAGTAAAAGAAGGCGACCCAGCTGGTCTGGTCAATACAAAGTCATTCCACCATCTCTTGGCAAAACCAGTCACATGAAACACAGCAAAGTCGACCCCATTATTCTCCACTATCCCCATGTTCTACAGCACATCATAGTAGTGGTCAAGATAATCTTGGGGGCCCTTAGAAGGTACACCACTAGCCTGTGCCGCAACAGTTGGCTGAGCTGCTGGAGTTTGATACTGGGGAGCCACATGCTCCAAGGTCTGAGTAGCAGGAGTCTGTGATCCTTCTCCAACCTGAGGGATAACTGGTGCCATGGGAAAAGTGCAAGTCTAGGCTACACTCTCCAACAGGCCCATCAAATGGACCAAAGAATCCTGTAGAACTGGGGTGGCGATAAACCCCTCTAGGACCTGAGCTAGTCTTGGTGGAACTGTCTGGTCTAGAGCCTCTTCATAAAACTCCACTTGAGGCTCCACCTCTGGTGGTGCTGCTCGGGCCTGGGCTGAGCCCTGCCCCTACCTCGACCTCTGGCACAACCTCGGCCTTGACCTCTACCCCTCGTAGGATCTTTTGTTGGGGGCTCTAGCTGCTGCTCTGCCGAGGATGCGGTATGTGTTCTCGCCATCTGCAAGAGAACAAGAGTGGAAGAGTTCAATTAGCAATGAGAGAACAAAATTGTACTACAGAGAAGAATAGAAGTGGCATTGTACCTAAAATCTGTAGCCTCTAGGAGATAAGTACAGACGTCTCCGTACCGATCCCACAAACTCTACTATGCCTGCTCATGAATTCAGAGACCTAGGCAACCTACTGCTCTGATACCAACTTGTCACAACCCGAAATTCCCACCGTCGGGACCGTGATGGCGCCTAACATTCAACTTCCTAGGCAAGCCAACATTAGAGAATCATTAAGTTAATTCTTAAACCTTTCAGTGATTAACAAAAATTAAACCATAACAACATAAAAGGAGAGCAATAATTCATAACAGCTTTAATGTATATACAGAAGTACCCGGATCTGGAGTCACAATTCACAAACTTCTAAGATTTAACTACAATTAACTATCTGAAAGGAAGTAAAACTATTTCAAATTGAAAGAAATAGTAAAATGAAAGAGTAAGAAGGGGACTCCATGGTCTGCGGATGTCGGCGGATCTACCTTGGGTCTCCTATAGGATGAAGCCAACAGCTAACCTCATGATCAGCTCAGACCGACCAATTCTACAAAGGAAGTGCAGAGTGCAGTATCAGTACAACCGACCCCATGTACTGGTAAGTATCGAGTATAAACTCGGCAATGTAGTGACGAGGCTAAGACAAAGCACCTACAAATATCATGTACAGTATGATAATATATATACTGATAACAGCAATTAAAGAAACAAGACAATTAATATTGGCAGGGGATCATAGGATAAAGGATCAAAGCAGAAATAAGAACTTGATCAATCAATATACTTTAAACAGATAGAAACGAGTAAACACAGTAAAGGAAAATGCACTGCATTACCCTTCATGCTTTTACATTAACGTCACCGTATAAACAATAGAAATGGCACGGCATTACCCTTCATGCATTAACTCTCTCATAACATGGTACGACATCACCCTTGGTGCATTATCACTCACAAAATGGCACGGCATCACCCTTCGTGCATTAACACCCACAAAATATGGCACAACATCACCCTTCGTGCATTAGCATTCTTTCTCACCAAAATAATGAACAATAACATCAGGGAGATAGAAACGACAATACAAATTCCTCTTCGACATTTGGTTCCACAGTAGCAACCTCAACTTTGAGTATATACTCAATTAATACCAAAATATGTAGACATGATAAGGATGATCAACATAACGAGTAACTAGTCTAAGAATGGATAATATGATCAAAGAAAGCAACAACTGCAAGAATAATACCCACTTGCATGCTATGACTGGACAACAACGCATAGGTACCTGTCACCTCGCCTATACATTGTATCCAATAGTGAAACACGTAGAAAATTGGCAAATAATAGCTAATCCCTTAAGCCAAGGTTAACCACGACATTTACCTCGCTCCAACGGCCAAACTCAAAGCTCAACCATAACTTTAACCTTTAAACAAGCCTCCGTACCAGTACAATCTAGCAAATTGCCAGCCAAATTATTCAATTTGAGTCTTAGGAACTACCCACGATTATAAAGGATTCAATTTTGACCATTTTTAAAAAGTCAACACCAAGGTTCGCTTGTTCCAAACCCGAAATTCGGACCAAATCCGATTACCCATTCACGTCCGAGACCGGATATATAATTAGTTTTGGAATCCGACCTCAATTTGAGGTCTAAATCCCTGAATTTCGAAATCTCCAGTTTCTACCCAAAAATCCCCAATTCTACTATGAAAACCTTAGATTTTAGGTTAAAATCTTGTAAAATGTGGTGAAACATTGAGGGAAACTAGTTTAGAATCATTTACCAATAATTTGGGGAAGAAAAGTTCTTTGGAAAATTGACTCTTCTGATTTAGGTTTTGAAAATTTAAAGAATGGGAGAAAAATTCCATCTGAGTCATATTTACCCAGCTGCAGATACCGCAAATGCGACCTGGGCTTCGCAAAGTGCGAAGGAATAATCACAAATGCAAAGCCCTTCCCACCTCTACTGTCTTTGCAAATGCGAAGACTGGTTCGCAAATACGAACTCTGTTGGGACCGCAAATGTGGCACAATCTTCGCAAATGCGAAGAATGCCTTCCCCAGACCCACATGGCAAATGCAAAGACGATTTTGCGAATGCGATACCTGTGTTCTCACAAATACGAATCAATCAGAGGTCGCAAATGCGATACCTGATCTCTAAAATGAGAAATCAAAGGCCTACAACAAGATTAGATGCACGAGCAGTTTTTCCAAGAAAAATTTCACTCTGTACCCTATCTGAAACTCACCTGATTCCTCGGAACTCTAAAGTAAAACTGCACACTAGTTTAAAAATATCATATGAACTTGCTCGCACGATCGAATCACCAAAATAACGCCTAGAGCTACGAATTTAGCACCAAATCAAATGAAATTTTCAAGAAACTTTGAAACTTCTAATTTTTCAACCGGACATCCGAATCACGTCAAATCAACTACGTTTCTCACCAATTACATAGACCAGTCATAAATGTGGTATTGGACGTATACCGGGTTCTGGAATCAAAATACGGACCCGTTATCAAAGAAGTCAAACATCTCAAATGTATTTAGCCTTTAACTATCAAATTTTGACAAAGACCAATATCTCGTGTTAGGGACTTCCGATTTCCATTCCGGGCATATGCCCAAGTTCCAAATCACAATACGGACCTATCAGGATCGTCGAAACGCAAATTCGGGTCAATTTAGAAAACATTTTGACTAAAGTCAACTCCATTGAAGGTTTAGGCAATTTATTTCTCATTTTTAATATAAAAGCTTTTTGAAAAGATGCTCGTACTATGCACGCAAGTCGAGGAAGGCCTAAACCTGATTTATAAGGCTTCGGATCACAGAATTAGGTTTCAAAAAAGGAGATGACCTATACGATCATCACACTTAGAAACCTTAGAGACGGTTTTTTCCAAGAGCCCTTCTTCTCCGCTTCGTTGGTAAGTGATTCTAACCTACTTTCTTTCAATTATCCGTTACATTTCATAATATTTCAACCTTCAACCTAAAATCTAGGATTTTCATGATAGAAAATTGGAATTTGGGTAGAATTAGGGATTTTTGTAAAATTAGAATTTAGACCTCAAATTGAAATCAGATTTCAAAACAAATTACATAATCGAGCTCGAGGTGAATGGGTAATTTGGTTTTAGTCTAAATTTTGGGTTTGGACCAAGCGGGCCCAGGAGTTGACTCTTATTGACTTTTTTCAGTAATGACCTAAATTGAACCTTTTTCATTCATGGGTAGTTCCTATTGTTTATTTTTAATCGTTCGGTTAATAATTTTATAGATTTGGTTGGTTTGGAGGCTTGTTCGAAAGGCAAAGACGTGGTTGAGCTTTGAGTTGATTTTAGAGTGAGGTAAGTGTCGTGGTTAACCTTGACTTGAGGGATTAGGACTTGTTTGCCTATTGCTACATGTTTAAATATAAGGTGCAACGTATATTTGAGGTGACGAGTACTTATGCATTGTTATTGTATTAAAGCATGCAGGTGGGGCTTGTTTCTTTTAATTTATTTCCTTCTTTGTTTATGATATTCATGCTTAGACTAGTTTATTACTTAATTGATTGTTCTTTCCGTATTTATGAACTATCTGTGATAGTTAAGCATTATTGGAAGTTGAAGTTCAGTATTGCGGAACCATTATTGGCGTAAGGTTTATTATTGCTTATTCTTTTTCCCAAATGTTATATATTCATTGCTACATGGTAAAGGGAGAGTGTTGAAGCACGAAGGGTGATGTCTTGCCGATTATTATTTCATTTATTAATTTATAGATTGTGAGGAAGAGAGTTAAAGCACGAAGGGTGATGTCATTCCGTATTAATCATTTCATGATAAAATTGAGAGTAAAAACACGAAGGGTTATGACGTGCTGTATTTATCTTTTCATGTAGAGATTGAGAGTAAAAGCACGAAGAGTGATGTTGCATTGTTGTTATTGTTACATGGTGAGGTATAGAGTAAAAGCACGATGGGTGGTGCCATGCAGTCTTTATTCATTATGTTTATCTAATTTCATTGGTTGAAGATTTATTAACTGTTTCACGATGCATTTCCTGTTATAGTAACCATATCTTGTACCCCCCCCCCCCATTTCACATGTCCCTTCCCAATAATACATGTTTAATCTTTATTTGTTGTTATTTTGTATGTATATTTTTATCTGTACGGGTTTAATTACGTGGGTGTCGTGTCATAGGCTCGTCAATACCTCCTCGAGCTCAGGCTCAACACTTACAGAGTACATTGGATCAGTTGTACTCATACTACACTCTGCACTTGTGCAGATTTTGGTACTGGTTGTTGATACCCAAAATATTTCCAGAATAGCATATATGTGCATATATAAGTACATCCAAAGGTTTTGGCATTTCTTTTAGGGGAATATCTTATTTTATTCTCATATTTATTCCAAAATACAATTAAGGAGATTTTTGCATATTTTTACGAATTTATTTGGTATTTTTAATGTTAAATTACATAAAATTGCAATTATGGCCTATTTTGTAATGGATTGCATTTTATAATTATAAATTAACCCCAGCATTTTTAAATTAATATTTATATAATATTTGTTTACCCAGTACTTTTAATTTGCTTCTAAAATCTTTATTTCTATTTTTATAAAAAAAAACAAAATGGGAAAAGTGGCTATTTACAATCTAGCCTTTATTGTATTTCAATTCCAGCCAATTTGGCACCTTAATTCAACCCAAGTCAACCCCAAAATTGAGCCCAAATTACCCAGCTGAATTACCACTCTAACCCGAACCAGCACCTATTCAACCGACCCAGCCCATAACCTCTTTTAAATCTCGGTCATTGATCATTTAGATCAACGATCACCGTTGCTTCTTACTTTTTTAATCCAAATGACCCTAAACCCTACCTTATTTCTTCTCAACCGCCGCCTCTGAATCCCTTCCCTCTCTCAACTCTCTCTCAACTCACCTCAAACCCTAGCCGCCGGGTCTTACTGAAACCCTAATCTATGGCTTCCCAGGCTCATCGGAGGCCTATACCAGCCTCTCATGGCTTCTGCGTGCTCTTTTATAAAGGTCCTATGACCAGATCTTGAAGGGTTCCGACCAAGCCTTGCTCGATGACTATTCTCCGGTCGTCTTCAACCTTTGTTCGGCCAGTCATGGCTATTCGAGTTCGAACTTAGACTTTCCTGCTAAGATTGATGGTTTCTAAAGCCTTTCTCATCACCTGTGTTTCTTACGAAACCCTAATCTCTAAGGTTCCTTCGATTTATTTTTAGATCCGCTCCGGATCTATGTGTATGTGAACCTTCTATGCATTTTTCTCGAAGTTTCTTTCATTGTTGCTTTCAGAAACTCTTTATTCTTCAACTAGGGTTTCATGTTAAATTATTTCGAATCTCTTCCTTGATTCTCGACATGTTTTACTGTGTTTTGTTTTTGTTGTTTTCTATCTGAGTTAGCATGTTGAAAACCCTAATTTTTTGCGATTTACTTTGAGTTTCTTAGTCTGTTTGTTAATATTCTTTTGAATTACCTTATTTTTTAACTGAGCTAGCATGGTGAAAACCCTAATTTTGGGATTTTGTTTGAGCTTCTTAGTCTGTTTGTTAATATTCGTTTGATTTACCTTTCTCTTATATCTGAGTTAGTAGGGTAAAACCCCTAATTTTTGGGGTTTATCTGACATTCTGAATCTGTTTATTTGTTTTTCTGCTTATCTCCTCCAAACTCGATTAATTTCGAAAACCCTAGTTTCTTTGAGGACCATTCAATTTATTTGAAGTTGTTCAATCTGATTAATTTACTTCAACTCTCTTTTCTTCATGTGACTCTTTTGGTTATGAGTTCTTACTACCTGTCAAACTCAACTATGGTTTTCACTCGACTCTTTGCATGTTTCTGATCTTCTTCTCTATTGTTAAACACTGAAACCTGACTATCATTCTTCGAATGTCTTCTTTTTAGGTACTACTATATGCTGTTCTTTTACAATAACTTGGAGTAACATGTCTATTACTTGTGCATTCATTTATATATTGAGTTCCTTCTGTGATTGATTTTTCAAACTCGTAATTGATTTCAAAACTTTTCTTTTCGCGAAATTCTGATTTTACTCTCCTGCCAAGGGTTAATTGATTCTCTTTCTTTGTTTGGCCTTACTAAACCCTTTCCACAAATAAGTACAATCCTGTACTTAGACTTAAACACCTACTGTATGATTTTACTGCTCCTTTTATGGCAACAACCATTCTGCTTACACACTGATTTTCTTTCCCTATCTTGACCCTGTTAGTATCTGTTTGAACAATAATCCCTTGATTAAAAGGAAGTCTTGTGTTAATTGATTTTGACTGTGATTGTTTCCATGTTTGTGTTAAAACTTTACTTATTAACTTACAATTCATTCGTTTTCAAAACTATAAATACCCTACCCTCTTTTTTTTAAACACACGAACAACTTGAGTTTAAAATACACACTTACACTTAAAACTCTCTCTTTCTTTACTGCTACATGTGTTGTTGCTTTGTCTGGCCAGCTGAAAGCCAAGGCTAGACTGTTGACTTGTGTTTGCTTTACCTTTCTGCATTTTGCTTCTCTACTGGTATGTCCTAGTTAATTTACAAGCCTCAACAACAACATGTTTTCTTTAATTTCTCCGGTTTGTCATTCCTGTCTAATTCTGCTCATGTTTCTGTAGTAAAGATATGATACTAGCATGCTCTAATATGTTCTCTTTCCCTTGTAAATTAATGTTTATCTATGTGTGCACTCTGTCAGTCATTTGTTATTTACTTGCTACCTTATGAATCCCAAAACCCCGTATCCCCTATCTGTGTTTGTGTTCATTTGGATGGTTTGTGTCCATGCCAGCATCAGCTATTGCTGTGCATGACCAAACCAAGCCTGCTGGGTTACGTAATAAATCCCATAATCCCTTGCCCCTTTTGAATGACAACTGATTCTATTTAGTTTGAGTTTCACTACTACAATTGTTTTCAAAATCACCCTTACCACTTACTATTTCCAATCCAGTTTTGATAAATCTCTTTCAAACTATGTTCTGCACTTCCACTATGCTCTTGGAACTTAGGTTCTGTCCCTCTTGTGTGAGCCTTGCCTTGGGAACCTTGAGCTCTCTCTGAACTTGGACACATACGGGATGGCCCTTTCACACTGAACAACTCAATTTTCTGATTAGCATCTTGGGTGTATGCACTGCCTGGGGTTCCTGAAATCCCTTGGATCTCTGAAACACCCTAGATGAGAGAAAGCTTGGAAATCTGGATCTCGGAAGTGGCTCAATCTCATATTAATGGACATTAAGTCTGAATTAGGTTCCTTGGATGCAGCTGATGATTCCTGATGTACTTTTTAATTCCAGTTTTATTTCTTTTGGTTTGTGATAATTTGTATAAACTCGGGGATTTAGAAAAAAGGGAGGGGGTTTACTTTTATGCACTAAGGGTAGAAATCATGCCTATGGGGACTTATTTATGATTTGTGCAACTCCACGCGTAAAAAACATGTCTATAGGATTCGACACTTGATTTCTGCAATAAAACACATAGATATCATGCAAATAGGGGTTCACTTCTTGTTTCTGCAACTGCACACATAGATATCCTGCCTATAGGGTTTAACTTCTAATTTCTGCAACTTCACACATAGATATCCTGCCTATAGGATTAATTTTTAATTGTTCTGCAAATTCACATATAGAAACACTGCCTATAGACTCCTGCATTTCTGCATATATAAACGTCATCAGGAAAACAATTTGTAGGTTTAATAATAAAAGTTGCATATAGACACCATGTTCATAGGACTTCTGTTAACGTCCGAAAAGGTGTCAAAACCAGTAAACATATAGAAAGCATGCCTATAGGAAATCTCGAATCTGAATTGTCTTATTCGTTAAAAGCAATATCAACTGCTGAACTCGTATTATTTTGTTGAAACTGATAACCTTTTTCTATAATCAGTTTGCATCTTTTCTAAAATCAGTAGATATCATGCCTAGTTCTACCCAACACTTAGACAAAAGGATTAATTAATCAATCAGATCGGTTTTAGTCAACTGCATTTGAGCGATCCTAATGTAGACTTTCCATCTAAAAATATGCATTGAACCAGTCCGCTCGTCGCTTTATTTAAATAAGACCAAATCGGTACATGTAAGACATGCTAAACTCTATGATTTTTATCTGATTTATGGAGGCTTATTTGAGCCCTATTTGCTTGTCTGCTTCCCCTTTATTTGTATTTTGTGTTTTGATTGACGCCTTAGTATTTTATCCTTTGAAAACTCCTAAAAGCCCCCAAACCCCTCTCCCTTTAGGATTGGTAGTCCAATTGCCTCCGGGACTGATAGGATTGGGACGCGTAATAGCATGCAATAAGTAATGATACTATTCCGCGCTTTAATACCTTGACGGGTGGGGAAGGGTAGACATGGAGATGATGATCACACGATAACACTATGCGTACAATTGGTTACCGGTGTTGTGTGGATGCTCCATGTATTTTACAAGCCTAGGACCTCTTTTCACTTTCATAATTTTTTTTTTCAGATTGTCAATTTTCAGTTCTTTAAAATTCTGCATTGTTGTTTAATTATTAAAATTTCCCCTTCTGATTATTCACGTTGCCCTTATCTTTAAATATTTTCCGCTCTTTCACTTCCTTGTTTGATAATTGGTATTCGTTACTTGATCCCATTTTTCTGCATTTAGACATTCTTGCCAATAATTAAGGAGTCATTTATTCGAATTTCAGCATGTCTAATAAGCTTTATGCATGTCTATTTACAGCCCTTATGTGAAATTATCTTGTATGTTTGCTTGCTTTAAAGTCACAATTGTAGCATGGCCGGGAACCATACTAGTAGATCTTTAGGGGTGCCTAACACCTTCCCCTCGAGATAATTTCTAGCCCTTACCCGAACTATGATTTTTCATCTTAAATTCTTTCTTAAAGTGTCTTAATGCACTATAATCATTAGGTGGCGACTCCCCAAATCCAAAACCCAATTCCCAAACGGGAATAGAGTTGTCTTTCCCAAATGTCGTAAACCCGATTTCTTGCTCTTTAAGGAGGGAAAAAGGGGGCGTCGACAGCATGGCGACTCTGCTGGGGATTATTTAGGCTTTTGCCATTTCATGTTATATGTGACTTTATTACTTTCTTTTATTGCTTTTGTTTAATGCTTTTATTTGAAACTAACTTGTTTCTTTTGTTTCTTTTTCTTTAATTACTTTCATTTACCGCTTTTCCCATCAATGCTGTTATAATTTTGAGCAATTATTGTAAACTTTACTGTATGAACGTGAAAATACATGTCAATTTGTTTCATTCTTGTAAACTGCATCTTCAACATCATATTCCACTCGTGCCAAACAAATACTATAGCAACGCTTATAATGAGTAGTTGCGCTCTTCCAATACTATCACCCCTAAATTTGGCATATTTGCGGTAAAACCAATCGATCAGCGGTGCAGTCGACGGTTCCGTGCCTTTCCCTCTTGAGTTGTCCGCTCAAGGGTACTTGTCTAATACTCCAATAGAAACCTTACTCCGTTTAAACTGTACATACATCATGGTCAAACTTAGTTGAGTCAGTTATGTTGTCCACATAATGACTCATTAAGATAGCCTTGTCCAAAGTCCACTGGGTTTCCTTGAAACCCAAGCGGACACCTCTATGTTCTGTGCATTTATTTGGAGAACTAAAGTGCTTGCTATACTAATTATTGGTTTAAATAGTCGAGTCCGGTGGCGGTAAGGGCCTAACGCCTTGATTTGCAGAAAATGAGGCACGAAGTCCCCAGATTTGGCATGGTAACCAACATTCATCCAAGGCTACTAAATTGGTGGAAAGACCTCCACTCCAGTGATCAGACACTCGTTCGCAAGTACTTAGAGAATTTTCCTTCTCTTCTAGAAATTCATCCTAACAACAGAATCACAAAGGCTATGAAATTGTTCTAGGATAGTGACAAGTCCGTGTTCCACTTCGGGGACCTTGAAATGACTCATTTGCTCGAAGAAATAGGAGGTTTAGCTTGTATTCCTTGGGAGACTCCGGGTTTGCTTATGCCAGAGAATCGCAAAGGAAGGGGTTTCCTTAAGATGATAGGATTGAAGAATAACCCAGACTTAACATGCTTGAAAGACTCTTACATCCCATTCGACTATCTGTACGAGAGGTACGACCATAGCAAGTCATAACGTACCTATTCAGATGAGTTCGCCATCACCTCATTGGGGCATGTCCATAGAAGGGTCTTCGTTTTTATGTTTTGCTTTTTGGCAATAATGGTGTTCCCTATGAAGAAGGCTAGGATCAACACCAGACTGGCCATGGTACCCAAGACTTTGATGGAAGGAATTGGCAGGCAGACTTTCATTATAGTGCCCATGATCATTGTTGAGATATACCGTGCCTTGGACATCTGTCAGCAAAAGGGCAGTCATTTTGAGGGTTGCAACTTATTACTTCAGCTCTGGCTCATGGAACACCACCAGAAAGGGGAATACCAACAAGAGATCCTACGCAAAGACTCGGATGATCATATCGCCTTCCACCAGCCAAGGCGTATAAATTATATGCCTAAAATGTTCGCTCAGCCAGAGGACGCCCGAGGATGGGTAGAATTATTTGAAAATCTGAAAGAAGACCAGGTGCAATGGATGGTCGAATGGTTGCCCATGGATGAGTATTGTTCGATCCAGAGACGCACCATTTCTCATACTAATTGGTTTGAGAGGAACTTATCCTTACGTTCCTCTCCGAGCCATGAGGCAGGCTGGAAGAAAGCAAATCATACCAAGGGTCGTCAAAATGAGTCACTTTAGGGCTGATTTCCAGGACGATGATAGCCCTCACAGGTGCCAAGCTCAACACTTGTGGCACTGCAAACTCGTTTTGGGGAAATAATCTATTGAGCCAGATAGGTATCACGCCGATTGTGTGCCGCACTATTCGGGTTGGTTGGAAGACAGTGGCATGGGTCAGCCCGAGTTCGCTCGAGGTCACAGAATTATCGACGAGCAAGAGAATTCGAGAGTGTGAAAGTGAGCACTAGGAAATACAAGAAGCCCATCAGAAGTTGATCGAGGAGTGGAAAGATATGGCTGCCAGCGCCAACAAGGGACTAGGGTATTTGGAGCGGGGTCTAGTGGAACTGGAAGGAAAATCCATCAAAAGAATTGAAGATTGTCAAAACGCTGAAGGAAATACAGGCGGGCATCTGGCCCGAGCTTATTTGCTACTAGGACTACGCGAGCTGGTGAAGTTATTCGAGGGAGACGAAGATGCCAAATCTGGGGAAGGTCCTTCTGGGACCAAGTAATTAGGAGTCCTTCTATTCTTTATTTTAATGTAACAAGGCCAATGGCCAATAGTGATATTTTACTTTCTATTATTTATATTCATTTTGAATTCGTCTTATTTTTATCAATAAAATTAGGCATTTAGCATTATAAGTTCTCCAAAACTATTTGTCGCTAGGCCTACCTCGGGCACAACGAGGCACCAAAGCTAGGATGCGATTTACATTTTCGCACAATGTGTTTAAATACTGCAATATTTTTCCTCATAACCTGCACTAACTTATTACCTTTTGTTTTTCTTTTATTTTTTATTCCCCTCCCCAAAGGTTAGTTAGTGCATTCTGGCAACATCGTCATACTCCACTAGATCCAATGGTCCTCCACCTCCTCCTCTTCCGAATCCTATCCGGAACAAGAACAAAGGTAGAATGGGAGATCCAAGCGCCAGAAAGGAGATTGAGATTCCTCAGGGTACCCCGGTTGCTAAGGAAACTGCTACCCAACTGGAGCAAAAACTGTTGAAATTCCGATAAGAACTGGATCATGTTCGGAATTTGGCGAACCTGTCATTTTCTCTCACGGCTCCTGATGTCAACACCCAGAATCCCGCACCTCCACAAAACACCCCATAACAATAGATACAACCCACTGATGATCAATAATGTAATGCATGCCACACTCTTAACAACACTCCACTACTCATTCCCGATTCACTAAACACCAAAAATGACCTTCTCCACAACACTCCTATTTATGTGGATATTGTACCCTATTATACTCAACCTATCTCAAATGCACCTGAGTCTGATGAGAAAGACTCCCTTATCAGGAACTTAGCAGCAGAACTCAAGAAATTATCCAGCCGAATTCAGGGCGTAGAAGGTAACAAAGGTATCGAGGGGTTAAATTATGAAGACCTCTGCATTCATCCAGATGTTGAACTTCCGGAGGGGTACAAACCTCCCAAGTCCGAAATGTTTGATGGAATAGGAGATCCTAGAATCCACCTGAGGACATATTGGGATAAGCTGGTTGGAGTCGGAAAGGATGAGAAGATCCGTATGAAGCTCTTCATGAGAAGTCTGAAGGGAGATGCTTTATCCAGGTACATCAGCCAGGACCCCAAGAAATGGACAAGCTGGGTAGGCATGGCCTCAGATTTCATGGATAGATTCCGATTCAATACAGAGAATGCACCGAATGTATTTTACATACAGAATTTGAAGAAGAAGCCTACTGAAACATTTCGCGAGTATGCTACTCGTTGGAGGTCAAAAGCTGCAAAGGTCAGGCCGGCCCTAGAAGAAGAACAGATGAATAAATTCATCGTCCGAGATCAGGATCCCCAATATTACGAGAGGTTGATGCTGATCGAGGGTCAGAAGTTCTCCGATATCATCAAACTGGGAGAAAGAATCGAAGAGGGCATTAAGAATGGTATGGTTACTAATCTTGAAGCATTACAAGCCACCAATAAGGCTTTACAGTCTGGTGGCACGTCCAAGAAGAAGTGTGTGAGTGTCGTAATGGTCGCACAGGGAGCCAAATTACCACTAAAATACCACACCTACCCATCACCTCCACTTACATATCAGCCTATCCCGAATTACCAAGCACCCGCACCCTCCTATCAAAATCCGCCTCCCGTGTACCAATCCTCTCCAACTCTTACATATCATCCCACCTCACCCAGATACTCTCAACCAGCACTTGTTTATGAAGCTTATAATGCTCAACCCTCTCACTACCAATCACCTCCCACCCATCAAAATTTCCCTAGACCCAGGCCAAAGTTTGACCGCAGACCTCCCGGACAATACACATCATTCGCTAAACCAATTGACCAGCTGTACCAGAAACTTAAAGCTACTGGTTACGTCACTCCTATCCCAGCCAAAACTCCAAAAAATCCTTCCCAGTGGGTCAACCCTAATAAGACCTGTGCATATCATTCCGGCATGAAGGGATACATCCTTGTCGAGTGCTGCTCATTGAAGGACAAGATTCAGACCCTGATCGACAATACGGCCATAGTAGTAAAGGAGCCTGCTCCTAATGTTCACAACAACCATCTGCTTGACCACAAAGTTAGAGACATTCACATGATCGAGATCGAAGATGATTGGGACCCCAAAGGGTCGATAGGTTTTATTGCTGAGGGGGATGAACCGAAGAAACCAGTGGTTATACTTAACCCAATTGTTGTGCAAAATCAGCCCTTCAGGGATGATGAAGTAAATATGTATATACCTCTCAAATTTGAAGCGCCTCATTCTGCAAAGGCGCCCGGGCCAATCGAGGTTGAATTTGGAATTCCAAAAGCACCTCCACCCTTTGAAGTTGATGTATTAC
Source organism: Nicotiana glauca (assembly GCA_026770625.1). NCBI lineage: Eukaryota > Viridiplantae > Streptophyta > Magnoliopsida > Solanales > Solanaceae > Nicotiana > Nicotiana glauca. The sequence goes on from MDKF010250498.1 coordinate 19,347, forward strand.
CACTAAGGCTACCTATTCCTGTGACAATGTCAGACATAACACCATTCCACTCAAATGCTATACCATGGGATTACACTGCCGAAACTAGGAGGAAAGGGAAGACCAACACAGGAGAAACAATTGCTATGCAAGGAATGACCAGAACAGGGAGGGTTTACACCCCAGAACACTAAGCTGAGTCTAGTAAGCAAGCCTCGGGACGGCATATTGAAACTGGGCCGATGATCTTTTGATAAAAATACAAGCTAAGGAGTACTTGGTCGCTGAGCAGTTGAACAAAACACCAGCATAAATCTCTATCCTAGCTGTTCTACAGAGCTCTGACGCTCACAAAAATTCCCTGATGAAGATACTGAGTGAAGCTTATGTGCCCAGCAACAGAACTGGAAGTGAAATGGCAAATATGGTAGGGCAAATGCTGGAGAGCCATAAAATCACCTTCCACAAAGATGAGCTGTCGCCGGAAGGATTAAGCCACAACAAGGCCCTGCACTTCACCGTGCAATACGATGATTATTTCATCACTAGAGTCCTGATCAATGGAGGATCCAGCCTCAACATCTGTCCACTGATAACTCTCAGAACTTTGGGAAAAAGCATGCACGAGATCAAAGATGGGGCTATCAATGTCAAGGTCTTCGATGGGTCCCAGAGATATACTATTGGAGAAATCAGCCTATGCTTACAAATGGGGCCAACATGGTTCGATGTCGACTTTGAAGTGATAGATGTCCCGGCATCCTACAACCTGCTATTAGGATGGCCCTGGATCCACGCCACTGGAGCTGTAGCATCGACCCTGCATCAGGTAGTAAAGTTCGAATGGAATCACCAGGAGGTGATTATTCATGGCAATGGTAGTAACCCCATATATAGTCTCTAGACCATCCTAATGATTGGAGGCAGAAGGAGAATAGACAGAGAAATATACCACCACATCGAAAGGGTCAACGCTGTAGATAAGGATAAGTGGTGGGATAACAAGATCGAAAGTATCCTGAATTGTGTGGGTACGAGCCTGGAAAGGGACTCGGTAAAAACCTCCAGGGGATTACTAAGCCCATCAAACTAAATAAGCACAGTACTACATTTGGCTTAGGGTACGGTTATACTTGGGAAGAATTCCAGAGCTTGTCGCCACCATGGCGCTGCCCCTACTATCCATTGGAGCTTCCGATACCTAGCCTGGAGCAAACCTTCCAACCGATAGATACTATATATGGGTCAGAGGAAGATGAAGTGTTGGCAGCCATGAAAATCTGTTTCTGGAGGATGATGATATGGACTGTTGTGTTCTTTTCCAGGAGGAAGGGGAGGAAGGCCCTTCCATAAAAGCTGTAAACAGAAGAGACCGCCTCAGCAACTGGTCAATTAGAGGGCCCGGAAGGCTTCAGGGGTAGCCAGGCTAAACAAAAGCACCATGCATCTCATTTTATTTTATTTTACTAGTTGATTTTCTTTTCGCATTGTCTTTAATTTTGAAAAGAGCTCCGATGTTTCAAACAATTATGAATTTAATCAAAGCATTTCAGTTTATCATATATCTCGCTCTTATTATTTTCTCTATCATTTACTCTATTTTTACATAGCATTACTATTACTTACTTTGATGATGAACCAATGATTGTGACTTGCAAAGAAACAACGCAACAAAAGGACATATACTCAGAAGAAGATGAAATAACTGAAGAGGTCGTTAGAGAGGTTGAGAATTTTGAGAATAGACCTAAGTCTAACCTGGAAAAAACTAAGGTCATTAATTTGGGAGATACAGAAAATGTCAAAGAAACCCGCATCAGTGTTCTCCTGTCGCCATCAGAAAAGGAAGAATATACAAAAAATTTAAAGGAATATGAGGACATATTTGCCTGGTCGTATGATGATATGACTGGTCTCAGCACGTCCATTGTATCTCAAAAACTGCCAACATATCCAACTTGTCCGGCGGTAAAACAGAAGCTCAAGAAATTTAAACCCGACATGAGTTTGAAAATCAAAGAAGAGGTTACTAAGAAAGTCAAAGCCAAGGTTCTCAGGGTAGTGGACTATCCAACATGGTTAGCCAACATTGTGCCTGTACCAAAGAAGGATGGGAAGGCTAGAGTCTTTGTCGACTACCGAGATCTTAACCAGGCCAGTCCCATAGATGACTTTCCCCTGCCAAACAAACACATTCTTATTGACAACTGCGCCAAGCATGAGTTGCAGTCCTTTGTTGATTGTTTTGCCATATTTCATCAGATATGGATGGATTAGGAAGATCCAGAGAAAACGACTTTCATCATGTCGTGGGGAATGTATTATTACAAAATGATGCCATTTGGGTTGAAGAATACTGGCGCCACCTATATGAGGGACACGACTACTATCATTCACGACATGATACACAAGAAGGTTGAGGTATATACGGACGACATCATCATCAAATCCAAGAAAGCCACTTATCATATGGAAGACTTGAGAAAGTTCTTCAATAGATTGAGGAGGTACAATCTGAAACTAAATCCCGCCAAGTGTGCATTCAGGGATCCTACTGGAAAATTACTGGGTTTCATCATGAGTCGTCGATGAATAGAATTGGACCCATCAAAAGTCAAAGCCATTCAAGAATTTCCATCGCCAAAGAACAAGAAGGACGTGATGAGTTTCTTAGGAAGACTCAACTATATCAGTCGTTTCATAGCTCAGTCCATGGTCATTTGTGAAACCATTTTTAAAATGTTGAAGAAAGACGCTGCTACTAAATGGACTGACGATTGTCAGAAAGCTTTTAATAGAACCAAGGAATACCTGTCAACGCCACCAGTATTGGTTTCGTCGAGCCAGGAAGGCCTATATTGCTTTATCTTGCGGTTTTGGAGGGAGCATTCGGTTGTGTTCTGGGACAACATGATGAAATGGGGAGGAAGGAGCAAGCAATGTACTATCTCAGTAAGAAGTTCACCCCGTACGAGGCCCGGTATTCTTTATTGGAGTGCACCTATTGTGCTCTGACTTGGGTAGCTCAGAAACTGAGGCATTATTTCTGTGCCTACACTACTTATCTCATATCAAGGATGGACCCACTGAATTACATCTTCCAGAAGCCCATGCCCACTAGCAAGCTCGCCAAGTGGAAAATCTTGCTAAGTGAATTGACATTGTTTACCTGACTCAGAAAACAATCAAGGGCCAAGCCATAGCAGATCACCTTGCCGAGAATCCCGTTGGCGGAGAATACGAACCCCTAAAAGCATATTTTCCTGACGAAGAGGTGTCCTTTGTAGGAGAAGATATTGCAGAATCCTATGATGGTTGGAGGTTGTTTTTCGACGGAGCCGCAAATTTCAAGGGAGTTGCCATAGGAGCAGTCCTAGTATCAGAAACCGGCCAGCATTACCCGGTATCTACCAAGCTCAGGTTCTCTTACACAAATAATATGGCTGAATATGAAACTTGCATCCTGGGGCTCAAGATGGCCATCGACATGAACATTCAAGAGTTGCTAGTGATCGGGGATTCAGACTTGCTCATATATCAGGTTCGAGAAGAGTGGGAAAACAAGAACTCTAAGATACTCCCCTACTGGAATCACATGTAGGAGTTAAGGAAATCATTCACAAAGAAAGAATTTCAGCACCTCCCCAGTGTCCAGAACGAGTTCGCTGACGCATTAGTTACTCTGTCATCCATGATCCAACATCCAGACATGAATTTCATTGATCCCATCCCAATAAAGATCTATGGTCAGCCAGCTTATTGTGCTCACGTTGAGGAAAAAGCAGACGGAAAACCGTGGTTCCATGACAACAGGAGGATATCCAGAACTTGCCAACGCCACGCAAAAGCACACACTTCAGAGATTATCCAACAACTTCTTTCATAGTGGGGGAATCCTGTACAGGAGGACTCCCGACTTGGGTTTACTAAGGTATGTCGAAGCAAAAGAAGCATCCATACTACTAGATGAAGTGCAAGCAAGGACCTGCGGGCCGCACATGAATGGTTTTGTCTTAGCAAAGAAGATACTCCGAGCAGGGTATTTTTGGATGATTATGGAAACAGACTGTATCCAGTACGTTCACAATTGCCATCGCTGTCAGATACATACAGACATGATAAAGGTTCCTCCTAACGAGCTTACTGCAACAAGCTCACCGTGGCCATTCATTGCCTGGGGAATGGATGTCATTGGACCTATCAAGCCTACCGCATCAAACGGGCACAGGTTTATCCTGGTGGCAATTGATTATTTTACTAAATGGGTTGAAGCAGCATCATACAAGGCAGTGGCTAATAAAGTTGTGGTGGATTTTGTCCGTGACCGTATTGTTTGCAGATTCGGAATTCCGGAATCAATCATCAACGATAATTGTTCCAATCTCAACAGCGACTTGATGAAAGCAATGTGTGAGACATTCAAGATCAAACACAATAATTCTACAGCCTACAGGCCTCAGATGAATGGAGCTGTAGAGGCAACCAACAAGAATATCAAGAGGATACTAAGAAAGATGGTCGGAAGTCACAAACAATAGGATGAGAAGTTATCATTCGCTTTGCTGGAATACCGCACCATGGTCCGCACATCGACCGGAGCAACTCCCTACATTTTGGTTTATGGTACAGAGGTGGTCATCCCCGCCGAGGTAGAGATTCCCTCTTTGAGGATCATACAAGAAGTAGAGTTGGACGACGCAAAATGGGTAAAAGGTCGCTACGAGCAGTTAGCCCTTATAGATGGGAAAAGGATGAATGCAGCTTGCCACGGTCAGTTGTATCAGAACAAAATGTCCAGAGCCTTCAACAAAAGAGTTAAGCCAAGGAAGTTTACACTAGAGAAGCTGGTGTTAAAGAAAATATTCCCACATCAAGATGAATCCAAGGGAAAATTCTCTCCCAACTTGCAAGGTCCGTACATGGTTCACCGGGTTCTAACTGGAGGGGAAGTTATTCTTGTAGAAATGGACGGAGAAGTCTGGCCAAAGCCAATCAATGCAGATGCAGTGAAATGATACTATGTGTAACCACTTATGATTTCTTTAGTGACATAATTTGAACTACGCCTGACCTGATTCCCATTTAAGAGGGGATACGTAGGCAGCCCTATGGGTTCGGTCACAATTTAATAAAAATTCCATTCCCCCCCTGCTATTGGAACTGGGGTAGAATTTTGAAGAGGACCCTCAAAATTCCAAAGTTAGTTTTCAGCCACTCATCGCTAGGAATGCCACCTCAATAAACTGGGGCAGAATTTTGAGGAGGACCCTCAAAATTCCGAAGTTGATTTTTCAGCCGTCTAGCGCAGCCGTCAGAAGTGCCAGCCCAATAAATTGGGGCAGAATTTTGAAGACGACCCTTAAAATTCCGGAGCAAGAGAGGTTGCAATATCTTGAACCACGTCGCAGTCGTTGGTTCATCTAAAGAAAACTATTTTCAACTTATGTTATATTTACTAAATCATGCATAACTATTGTTCAAATTGCTGCTATTTAGCAACGCTACCCCAATGATACGCAACGCCGGAAGCCAAGGGAAAACGAACTAGCCCTTCCCCCTTACAAAACTCACAATTTTTCTTTGGATGCAGGCACTCGACTTAAAATATTGTTAGGAATATTTATGTACGCATGCTTTCTCAAGAACACAACTTCTTAGAATCATCACTTGTTCGTAATTGTTATCCGCACACAACCTCCCCAGCAGTCACGATATCGTAATCAACTATCAGCTAAGAAATGTCACTACTAACCGTCATTTATTTTCTTGTAATGCATAAGGCTACCTTTCTGCCTTCTGAGACTAAGCACTTTCTCCATCTGCATTTTTTGCATTGCATAAGGCTACCTTTTTGCCTTTCGAGACTAAGCGATGTCTCCATCTGCATTTTTTACATTGTATAAGGCTACCTTTCTGCCTTTCGAGACTAAGCACTGTCTCCATCTGCATTATCTGCATAAGGCTACCTTTCTGCCTTTCGAGACTAAGCACTGTCTCCAACCTGCATTATGTGCATAAGGCTACTTTTCTGCCTTCCGAGGTTAAGATCTACCTCCACCTGCATGGATTAAATACCGCCACCTCTATTTGCATCGGTTGAAATATCATCAGTTTATCTCTCTTGCATGGCTGAAATATCGTCGCCTTTTACTTACGTCTTGCAATCGATTGAAATATCTCCAAACTTTATTTAAATTCTACAAAGGTTGAAAGATCGCCAGTTCATATTTAAATCTACATCGTCATTTATACCTATGCTTTCTGTCAGCTAAAATATCGCCATTTTACTTTTTACATTGGTTGAAATATCGCCTGTTTTATTTAAATTTTTGTCGGATGAAATATCACCATTTACATTTTTTGCATCAGCTAAAACATCGTTGCTTTATTTAAATTCCTGTCGACTGAAATACCGCCATTTACGTTTTTGCATCGGCTGAAATACCGCCAAATCTTGCATTTCATGGGCTGAAATATCACCAAACTATTCAAGGGTGTCATTGTTAGGAGGAATCATCTTCATAGCCCGAGAACACCATACCATGGCCCGAGGACCTACTTTATAGCCTGCACAGCATAATTCAAAGGCATCTTGGTTCGGAGGCACCATTATCATAGCCCGAGAACATCATTGCATAGCCTGCAAATCCTTTAATTTTAACTTTCATGGCCAAGGACATCATCCTAACCCTCCAAAGACAGCATTCATGATCCAACTGGAACTTCCATCATGTTTAAGTTTATGCACGAACTACGCCCGTATTACTCACTTGCAGGTACACCAGCTAGCAACGGTCGTCTCAGCAGGAGCGATCCCACTCCAGTTCTGTGACGACCCGGCCCATCGTCACGTGAGTTACCACCTCGTTTCCCCATTATTGTGTTGCTTAATGTTTCAATATCATTATTAGAGATGATTGGGTGTAATCGAGTTGGTTTTGGTAGAAAATGAGGCACATAGCCTCTTAGAAGGAAGCTTGTTGTGGAAAAGTCAACCGGATATTGACTATGTAGTTAGAGGGCTCGGATGTGAATTCTATCTATTCGATTAGCTTCGGGGGATGATTTTTAACTTAGGAGAGCGATCGAAATCGAATTTGGAGGTCCGGTGTAGAAATAGGCTTGAATTGGCGAAGTTGGAATTTTGGCGAATTCCGGTTGGTAGGTGAGATTTTGATCCGAGGGTCAGAATGGAATTCCGAGAGTTTGAGTAGCTTCTTTAGGTGATTTTTTATATGTCTTAAAATTCGTTAGGTCATTCGGACGTTATTTGGTCGTGTTTTTGATCGAATGAGTGTTTCAGAAGTTTAGAGAAAACATAGGCTTGAATCCGTGGTGAATTGATGATTTTTGTGTTGTTGGACGTGTTTTGATGATTGGAATAAGTTCGTATGGTGTTTTAGAGTAGGTTGGTGTTCTTGGTTGAGGTCCCGGGGGCCTCAGGATGAATTCGGGTGGTCAACCGGTCTAATTTCTAAACTTGAGGATAGCAGATTTTCAGTTAAATATTGCAGAAGAATTTCCTTCAGTACGTTCGCGTGTGTTATGATACGAACGCGTAGAGTAATTTGGGGGGGGGGGCTAGAATTGGCCATCGCGTTCGCAGGGCTATGGCACGCGTTCGCGTTTAAGAGGTAAGTTGTGCATCGCGAACGCGTGGGGTCGGATGCATTCGCGTAGATGGAGCTCCTGGTGCATCGCGATCGCAGGTAAGGTGACGCGTTCGCGTAAGGCAAAATTTGGGTCAAAAAAAATTATTCAATTCGAACGCTGGAGGTCGACCGCGTTCGCATAGAAGGAAGGCCTGAGCGTCAGTTGTCTTTTAAATAATATATCATCCGCGAGGGTTAGCCATTTTCCTCCATTTTTTACACCACCCTGAGAGCTTGTTGATAGATTTTGAAGGGGATTTCGATGGGAAGTGATTGGAGGTAAGTCTCGTGGCCTAGATACGTCATTTAATCGAAGAATCATCCATTAATTCTCTGAATTTAGGTATAAATTGAAGAAATTAGGGCTTGATTTTTGCTATGTAAATTTGAGATCTAGGGCCCATTTGAACTTCGATTTTGATGAACTTTATATGTACGGACTCGTGGCGAGACGAGGATTCAAAAAATGTGAATTTTGTAATTTTTTGACAAGTGGGCCCGGGGCTCGGGTTTTGCCAACTTCGTGTTTTTGGGTGTTTTTCGAGTTCTTTCAATTGTGTTATGTCCCATTAGCTTATCATAAATTATTCGTTATGGTTTTGGCCAGATTCTACGCACGAGGAGGTTAATTTGAGAGGCAAGGGTATAGCAAGCTATACTTTGACGGTCTTGAGGTGAGTAATGATTTTTAATGATGTCCTGAGGGTTTGAAATCCCGAATTGCACAACATACTGATATGTTGAGATGAGACACGCATTGTATGACTAGCGCGGGGTCATTTACTATTGGGGATTGCGAATTGGTCCATCCCAGTTGATATTTTACAGCGTATTTGATAAAGATTTGATGCTTTTCACCATGATTTGGGCTTATTGCCATATTTGGGCTTCGTGCCAATTACTTGAAATCTTTTGTGGGTTTACATCACAATTTTTCCTCACTAATTGAAATATTATTTGAACTCAGTCCAATTGAATTATACTATTCCATGAACTCAACTACATTATACTTAACTTGAGATTTAAATGATATTTATAATGTTGTTTGAGCTGAGCACCATTGTTTTACTGATGCCCAAGGTGCTTATGATTATATTCCTGGACTGATTGAGGTCCAGGGCCATATGAGAGGATATGTTGAGTGATATGATGAGGCTTCCAGGCCTCGAGTGTTATGTGAGGAGGCTTTCAGGCCTCGAGTGTGATGTGTGAAGGCTTTAAGGCCTATTGATATTGTGCTTGGGCTGTAGGAGCCCCTCCGGGGTCTGTACTCACCCCCAGTGAGCGCAGGGTACCCAGGTTAGTTGGGAGTGAGCCCGAGAGGCTAATGTTGTGTGATGGTGAGTTGGGAGTGAGCCCGAGAGACTGATGTTGTGTGATGGTGAGTTGGGAGTGAGCCCGTGGGGCTGATACTGTGCTAAGGAATCGAATTAAGCCAGAGGGGCGAGTTTCTGGTTATTCTTTACTTGTTGAAATTAATTGTCTTCACTATTTTCAAAGAGAGTTAACTGTTACTCCACGAAATTATTGTGTAATTGATTTTACTGCTTGAAATAGCGTAATTTGTGCCTTTATGGTATTTTATGCTTTCAGTCGTTATTTATTTTTATTACTCACTGAGTTGGAGTACTCACTTTACTCCCTGCACCTTGTGTGCAGATACAGGGATACCGGAGTCTAGCTGAGATTATTTGCTATTGCCCGGATCAGTGTCGGAGTCTTCGAGGTAGCTGCCAGCGTTTGCAGGACCCGTTTTCTCCTCTTATTAATTTCCTTTACTCCTGCACTAGACTTGTTATCTATATGATGATATTCCATTATATCTAGAGGCTCAGACTTGTGATGCCAGATCTATTGGGTTGTTATTACTGTTATGTCGGTTTCTGCATTATCTTATTATTGACAAATCCAGGATTTTATGCTTAAATTGTTATTTCATGTTCAACAATTGGAAGGGAAATGTTCAATGGTCGGGCTTGCCTAACAAGGTGTTGGACGCTCTCACGACCGGGGTTTGGGTCGTGACAAGTTGGTATCAGAGCCTAGGTTACTAAGCCTCATGAGTCATGAGCCGGTTAGTAGAGTCTCGCGTATCGGTACGGAGACATTTGTATTTATCCTCGAGAGGCTGCAGAACTTTAAGGAAACACTTCATATTCTTGAACTCTTGTCGTGCGGCTTTGTTGTTCCGAGAACTAAATTTCTGTATTCTGTTCTCTCGCAGATGGCGAGAACTCGTGCTACCGGACGTGACGGACAACCACCATTACCACCTACTAGAGGTCGTGGACGCGGCCGTGGTCAAGGTCGAGGCAGAGCAGCAGTGGCAGTACCAGTTGACCCACCAGTTGCCCCCACTCAGGATCAGCCTCCAGCTGCAGAGGTTCCAGCAGCACCTGCTCTGGCACCAGCTGTGCCTATTGCGATTCTGAGTCATCAGGGGGCCCTAGCTCAGATTTTGTCGGTTTGCACTGGCCTGGCTCAGGCAGTCTCGGCCACTACTGTCGCAGCTACATCTCAAACTGCGGGTGGTCATCAGACCCCCGCAACTCGCCCTCCAAATAAGGTAGTGCAGGGTTTGCAGACACCAGAGGCACCACCAGTTCAGCAGGTTGCCCAGTCCAGCTAGTGGCCCCATTTTAGCCGGTTATTTCGGTTCAGGGTGATAGGGTCCCAGTGATGCCAAACGACGAGTAGCGTCATCTTGAGAGGTTAAGCAGGCTTTCACCTCCTACTTTCAGTGGTATTCCAGGCGAGGACGCCCAGGTTTTTCTCGATAAGTGTCGACGTATGCTCCGTATAGCAGGGATGCTAGAGTCGAGTGGGGTATCATTTACCACTTTTCAGTTCTCAGGAGTAGCCTTTACATGGTGGGAGGCATATGAGTGTCGTAGGCCGGTAGGTGAGGCACCATTGACATGGTAGGAGTTCTCCACTATCTTTCTGGAGAAGTGGGTACCACGGTCGCAGAGAGAGGAGCTACGTAGGCAGTTTGAGTGGCTTCGTCAGGGAGATATGTCTGTGATGCAGTATGAGGTGAGATTCTCAGAGTTAGCTCGTTATGCTCCATGGATGGTTCCTATTGATCAAGAGAGGATCAGACGATTTGTGGATGGACTTATTTATCCCATCCGTATTTTGATGACTCGAGAGAGGGTCCTGAGTCATACCTTTGAGGATGCAGTGGATATTGCTCGTGACATTGAGACGGCTCGCCATCAAGAGAGAGAGGAGAGGGAGGCCAAGAGGCCTCGAGGATCAGGTAGCTTCAGTGGTGCTCCATCTAGGGGCCAAGTTCCGCAGAGCAGAGGTCATTCTTTCAGACCTCATCAGTCAGCTCGCTCAGAGTATCGTGGGTCATCTTCTGGTCGGGGTTATCAGGGCTCTCAGCAGAGTCAGCAATCTCTTAGTGCACTTCCAGCTCAGAGTTCTTCGCGTGCCCCGTCAATTCAGGGTTCTTCTGCGCCGAGTGCACCAGCTAGTCACTCCGGTACGAGGGGTTCTTTTCAGTCCCATTCTCCAGCACCTAGGGGCTATTATGAGTGCGGAGAGTTAGGACATATGTGGAAGCAATGTCCTCATCGTGCTGCCAGTTTATCACAGTAGAGGGGTCAGTCCTCGTCTTCTATACCAGTATCTTCTGCACCCGCCTCGCCAGCCAGGGGTGAGGGTCAGGCAGCTAGGGGTCACCCCAGAGGGGGAGGCCGATCAGGTGGTGGTCAGGCTCGATTCTATGCTCTTCAAGGCCGGTCAGATGCTATTGCTTTATATGCTGTTATCATAAGTATTATTTCAGTCTGCCTTAGGGATGCCTTAGTTTTATTTGATCCCGGATCTACTTATTCCTATGTATCTTCATACTTTACTCATCATTTGGGTACAAACCGAGGGTGTCTTGCGTTACCTGTGCACGTATCTACCCCAATGGGCGACACTATTATTGTGGACCATGTATATCGGTCCTGTCTTGTTACTATTGGAGGTCTGGAGACCCGAGTTGATTTGTTGCTGTTGAGCATGGTAGACTTTGATATTATTCTGGGTATGGATTAGCTATCTCCGTACCATGCTATTCTGGATTGTCATGCCAAGATATTTATGTTGGCCATTCCAGCTGTTCAGAGGATTGAGTGGCGAGGTTCGATAGATTATGTTCCCAGCAGGGTGATTTCTTTCTTAAAGGCCCAGCGTATGGTTGGGAAGGGATGTTTATCATATTTAGCATTTGTGAGAGATGTTGGAGCTGAGACTCCTAGTATTGATTCTATTCCAGTTGTTCGGGATTTCCCAGATGTGTTTCCAGTAGACCTGTCGGGCATACCGCCGGACAGGGATATTGATTTTGGTATCGATCCGGTGCCGGGCACTCAGCCCATCTCTATTCCTCCCCATCGTGTGACACCAGCTGAGTTAAAGGAATTAAAGGAGTAGCTTCAGGAACTCCTAGATAAGGGGTTCATTCGCCCGAGTGTGTCATCGTAGGGTGCATCGGTCTTATTTGTCAAGAAGAAAGATGGCTCAATGAGGATGTGTATTGATTATAGGCAGTTGAACAAGGTAGCAGTGAAGAACAAATATCATCTACCGTGCATTGATGATTTGCTTGATCAGCTCCAGGGAGCGAGGGTATTCTCGAAGATTGATCTTCGTTTAGGATATCATCAGCTGAAGATTAGGGATTCTGATATCATGAAGACAACATTCAGGACGAGATATGGGCATTATGATATTCTAGTTATGTCTTTTGGGCTGACTAACGCCCCAGCCGCGTTCATGCATTTGATGAACAGCGTGTTCCGGCCGTATCTGGATTGCTTTGTGATTGTGTTTATTGATGACATCCTGGTATACTCGCTCAGCCAGGAGGAGCATGCACAACATTTGAGAATGGTATTGCAGAGATTGATGGAGGAGAAGCTTTATGCAAAGTTCTCCAAGTGTGAGTTTTGGATTGGGTCTGTGGCTTTTTTGGGACATGTGATGTCCAGCGATGGTAGACAGGTGGATCCGAAAAAGATAGAGGCGGTGCAGAGTTGGCCTAGACCGACCTCAGCCACTAAGATCCATAGTTTCCTTGGGTTGGTAGGATATTATTGCCGGTTTGTTCAGGGATTTTCTTATATTGCATCACCCTTGACTAAGTTGACTCAGAAGGGTTCTCCATTTGTGTGGTCCGAGGAGTGTGAGGAGAACTTCCAGAAGCTTAAGACAGCTTTGACCACTGCTCCAGTTTTGATATTGCCATCAGCTTCAGGTTCCTACACTGTGTATTGTGATGCCTCGAGAGTTGGCATCGGATGTATGCTGATGCAGGATGGTAGAGTTATTGCTTATGCTTCTCGCCAGTTGAAGCCCCATGAGAAGAACTGCCCCGTGCACGATTTGGAGTTAGCAGCTATAGTTCATGCTCTGAAGATTTGGAGGCACTACTTGTATGGAGTTTCTTGTGAGGTGTATACTGATCATTGCAGTCTTCAGCATATGTTCAAACATAAAGATCTTAATTTGAGACAGCGGAGGTGGCTTGAGTTGCTTAAAGATTATGACATTACCATATTGTATCATCCGGGGAAGGCCAATGCAGTGGCCGATGCTTTGAGCCGCAAGGCAGTTAGTATGGGCAGCTTGGCATATATTCCAATTGGGGAGAGACCCTTCGCAGTTGATGTTCAGGCGTTGGCCAATTGGATGGTGAGATTGGATATTTCAGAGCTGAGTCGGGTGTTGGCTTGTGTTGTTTCGCGGTCCTCCTTGTATTATCGCATTAGAGAGCGTCAATATGATGATCCATATTTGCTTGTCCTTAAGGACAGAGTTCATCATGATGATGCCAGGGATGTGACTATCGATAGTGATGGTGTGTTGAAGATGCAGGGCCGGATTTGTGTGCCCAATGTGGATGGGCTTCGGGAGTTGATATTGGAGAAGGCCCATAGCTCGCGGTATTCTATTCATCCAGGTGCCGCGAAGATGTATCAGGACTTGAGGCAGCATTACTGGTGGAGAAGAATGAAGAAGGATATTGTGAGTCATGTAGCTCGGTGCCTCAACTGTCAGCAGGACAAGTATGAGCATCAGAGGCCCGGTGGTGTGCTTCAGCTTATGGTTACTCTCGACTGGTAATGGAAGAGGATTACTATGGACGTCGTGAGTGGCCTCCCTCGGACAGCGAGGAAGTTTGATTCAGTTTGGGTGATTGTGGATCGGCTGACCAAGTCCGCACACTTCATTCCTGTATGTACTACCTATTCTTTGGAGCGGCTAGCAGAGATTTTTATCAGAGAGATTGTGCGGTTGCATGAGGTCCCAGTTTCTATTATATCAGATAGAGGTACTCAGTTTACTTCTCAGTTCTGGAGGACTTTTCAGCGAGAGTTGGGTTCACAGGTGGAGTTGAGCACGGCGTTTCATCCTCAGACGGATGGGCAGTCCGAGCGTACCATTTAGATATTGGAGGACATGTTGCGTGCATGTGTTATTGACTTTGGAGGTTCTTGGGCTGATTACTTGCCTCTTGCAGACTTTGTGTACAACAACAACTGCCAATCCAGCATTCAGATGGCGCCATATGAGGCTTTATATGGTAGACAATGTAAATCTCTGGTTGGTTGGTTTGAGCCCGACGAGGTTAGGTTATTGGGGATAGAGTTGGTCCAGGATGCATTAGGTAATGTGAAGGTGATTCAGGAGATACTTCGCACAGCTCAGTCGCGTCAGAAGAGTTATGTAGACCGGAAGGTCCGAGATGTATCTTATTCGGTGGGCGAGAAGGTTTTACTGAAGGTTTCTCCTATGAAGGGCGTCATGAGATTTGGAAAGAAAGGAAAGATGATCTGAGGTTCATTGGCCCTTTTGAGATACTTAGGAGGATTGGAGAGGTGGCCTATATGCTTGCTTTGCCACCCAGCCTATCAGGAGTTCATCCGATATTTCACGTGTCTATGCTCCGGAAGTATGTTGGGGACCCATCTCATGTAATGGACTTCAGTACAGTTCAGTTAGATGATGACTTGACTTATGATGTGGAGCCTGTAGCTATTTTGGGTTGACAGGTTCGGAGATTGAGGTCAAAGGATATAGCGTCAGTGAAGGTGCAGTGGAGAGGTCGACCCGTGGAGGAGGCTACTTGGGAGACCGAGCAGGAGATGCGTAGTACATACCCCCACCTATTTGAGACTCCATGTATGTTTCTTGACCCGCTCGAGGACGAGCGTTTATTTTAGTTCGGGAGGTTGTGACGACCCGACCCATCGTCACGTGAGTTACCACCCTGTTTCCCCATTATTGTGTTGCTTCATGTTTCAATATCGGTATTAGAGATGATCCGGTGTAATAGAGTTGGGTTTAGTAGAAAATGAGGCACATAGCCTCTTAAGAGGAAGCTTGTTGTGGAAAAGTCAACCGGATGTTGACTATGTAGTTAGAGGGCTCGGATGTGAATTCCATTGGTTCGGTTGGCTTCGGGGGATGATTTGTGACTTAGGAGAGCGATCGGAATCGAATTTGGAGGTCCTGTATAGAAATATGCTTGAATTGGCGAAGTTGGAATTTTGGGGAATTCCGGTTGGTAGGTGAGATTTTGATCTGAGGGTCGGAATGGAATTCTGAGAGTTTCAGCAGCTTCATTAGGTGATTTTGGATATGTTTTCAGGTCATTCGGACGTCGTTTGGTCGGGTTTTTGATCGAATGAGAGTTTCGGAAGTTTAAAGAAACTTAGGCTTGAATCCGTGGTGAATTGATGATTTTTGTGTTGTTGGACATGTTTTGATGATTGGAACAAGTTCGTATGGTGTTTTAGAGTAGGTTGAGGTTCCGGGGGCCTCGGGATGAATTCGGGTGGTCAACCATTCTAATTTCTAAATTTGAGGATAACAAATTTTCAGTTAAATGTTGCAGAAAAATTTCCTTCAGTGTGTTCGCGTGAGTTATGATGCGAATGCGTAGAGTAATTTGGGGGGGGCTGGAATTGGCCATCGCGTTCGCAGGGGTATAGCACATGTTCGCGTTTAAGAGGTAAGTTGTGTATCGCGAATGCGTGGGGTCGGACGCGTTCGCGTAGATGGAGCTCCTGTTGCATCGCGATCGCAGGTAAGGTGATGCGTTCGCGTAAGGCAAAATTTGGGTCAGAAAAATTTATTCAATGCGAACGCGGGAGGTCGACCGCGTTCTGTAACGACCCGACCCGTCGTTACGGGAGTTACCACCCCGTTTTTCCCGTTTTATGCTTCTATATGTTTCATTATATGTGTTTGGAGAATTTGAAGTAATTCGGATAGAGTTCGGTTAGAAATGAGACAATAAGTCTCATTATGAGAAGGTTAGTTTGGAAAAGTCAACCGAATGTTGACTTATGAGTTAAAAGGCTCGGAATGGATTTCTGATGATTTGACTAGTTTTGGGGGACAATTTGAGACTTAGGAGCGCAATCGGAATTGAATTTAGAGGACCGATGTAGAATTATGCTTGAGTTGACTAAGGTTGGATTTTGGCGAATTCCGGATGGTAGGTGAGATTTTCATCTGAGGGTCGGAATCGAATTGCGAGAGTTGCAGTAGCTCCGTTAGGTGATTTTGGATATGCGTGCAAAGTTTCAGGTCATTCGGAGGTGTTTAGGCCGGGTTTTAGATCAAATGCAAGTTTCGGAAGTTTTAGTTTAACTTAGGCTTGAATCCGTGGTAATTCGATGATTTTGATGTTGGTGATAGTGTTATTATGTTACCAGCAAGTTTGAATAAGGTGTTGGGATGTGTTGGTTCTTTTGGTGGAGGTCCCGGGGGCCTCGGGGTGATTTCGGGTGGTTAAACGGGAGTTTTGGACTTTGTTGCAGGTATGGTATTTTGCTGGTTCTGGTATTTCCGCATCTGCGGAAAGGGAGCCACATAAGCGGTTCCGGAGATGCGGTTGGGGTGATCGCAGAAGCGGGCATGGAGGAGGCTTGGCCTTTTCGCATATGCGGATGGGGTTCCGCAAAAGTGGTCACCGCAAAAGCGGTCACCGCAGAAGCGGTGATGGACCGCAGAAGTGGTCCTGGAAACTTAAAGGAAAACCGTAGAAGCGGTTTATTGGCCGCAGAAGCGGTTGGGCTGTCGCATAAGCGAAAATTACTGAAGTTTTAATGAAACAGTGTTCGCAACTTTCAGAGTTAGAAACATATTTTTAGACTTCGAGAAGAGGCGATTTGGGGGCGATTTTGAGGAGAATTCATGGGATTTCATTAGGTAAGAGTTCGTAGACTCGAATTATGTTGTTATGGTGTAAAATCATAGATTAAACACTGAAAATCCAAGTATTTAAGGGCTAAAAATGGATGTTAGGGCTTGAAACCTAAGAAAGTGTAAATTTGGGATTTTAGGGGCCAAATGGACTCCGATTTCGATAAAATTTATATGTACGGACTCGTGGCGAGACGAGGAATCCGTTGGTGTAATTTTTAGAATTTTCCGAGAAGTGGGCCCGGGGCTCGAATTTTACCAACTTCGTGAATTTTAGTACTTTTCGAGTATTTTTTATTGGGTTATGTTTCTTTAACCCATATTTATGTATTTGTTGTGATTTTGACTAGATTCGATGCGCGAGGAGGTCGATACAAAAGGAAAAGGCATTGCGGACCATGCTAGGACCGGTTAGAGGTGAGTAGCTGGTGTATATGATGGCCTGAGGGTTTGAAACACCGGCTTATCACATTGTGACGCTATTGTAGGGCGTGACTCGCACCCCATGGCAGGTGCGGGGTTGTTTATGACTGGGGATTGTGACTTGATCCATCCCGAACAAGAATGTTTCTATATTGGCGACTGATATGCACCCTGTATTGATTATGTCTGGGCTTATTGCCATGTTTGGCGCCTTGTGCTGATCTGTAGCATCCTCAGAGGATGAATATCATTGTGATAGCATGATTTGTATAATCATTGATCTGAGTCCTGTGTTTGATCACTATTATGAAATGCTAACTCACTTTTCCTGAAGTTAAAAAGTATATTCTTCTAAATAAATTGGAAATTTGGAAATTAATTGAATCTGTTAAGTGACTCATATGCATCTTGTGGAATGAGTATGCATAGGGCTGCACGCCACAGCGAATGTTATGATTATATTGTGCTTTTGCTGAAGGAGCCCCTCTTGAATCTGTACACACCCAAGTGAGCGTCGTCGACGTTAAATGGATCGGGCTGTACACCACAGCGTGTTCATCTGCATTGCATTGCATCCTTGCATCATACTTGACTGATATACTTGATGTTGCTTAGCTGTTGGTTCGTAGTTAAGGTGTCGGACTGTTAGTTTTAGCTTTACTTTGTGGCATTTCGTGGATTTCTTATCTTCAGACATTTTATATGCTTATTATTCACTGAGTTGGTAGTACTCACCGCTACTCCCTGCACCTTGTATGCAGATTCAGGTGCACCGGAGGCTTAGCTGAGCAGTCGTTGTCTCTAGAGTTTATCAGAGTTTTTGAGGTAGCAGCTTGACGCTCGCGGGACCTGAATACTCTTCCTATTTCAGTTTTATTTATATATAAATTCCTAGACTTGTGTATTTTTTCAGATATTGTTATCCAGTTTGTTTTAGAGGCTCTAGACTCGTGACCCCAGATCTTTTGGGACTATTTTTATGAGACTTCGTATTTCTCAGTATTATTCTTCTATAAATATTGGATTATTATGCTAAAACTATTATACTCTCCTTAAATTGTCGGTTTTGAAATTTATTGTTGATTTGGGAGCGACTGTTGTTCAGGCTTGCCTAGCTTTAGGGTTGGGCGCCAGCACGACCAGGTTTAGGTCGTGACAAGATGGTATCAAAGCCTAGGTTACTAGGCCTCGCGAGTCATGAGCCGGTTTAGTAGAGTCTCGCAGATCGTTACGTAGAAGTCTGTATCTATCCTCGGGAGGCTATAGAACCTTTAGCAAACACTACACTTTCTTTAAATTCATATCGTGCGGCTTGTTGCTATGAAAAACTAAATTTCTGCATTCTATTCTCTCGCAGATGGCGAGAACCCGTGCTAACGGACGTGGTAGACGACCACCAGTACCACCTAGAGGCCGTGGTCGCGGTAGAGGTAGGGCAGCAGGGATAACACCTACTGACCCACCAGTTGACCAGGCTCAGGGTCAAATTCCAGCTGTAGATGCTCCAGCAGCACCTGTTCAGGCACCGGCAGTGTCCATCGTGATTCCTGGCCTCCAGGAGGCTTTGGCTCAGATTTTGTCCGTCTGCACTGGCCTGGCTCAGGCGGTTTCAGCCATTACAGCGGCGGCTACTTCTCATACCGGGGTTGGTCATCAGACCCCCGATGCTCGCACACCCGAGCAGGTTGTTCAGGGCTTACAGACACTTGAGGTAGCTCCAGTTCAGCCAGCTACACCAGTTGCACCAGTTGTTCCAGTTGCGCCAGTCGCACCAGCTCCAGCTCATGTGGTTCCACCTATGTCGGATGACAAGCAGCGTCGGTTGGAGAGGTTCGGTAGGCTTCAGCCTCCGACATTCAGTGGTGTTGAGGGCGAGGATGCACAGGGATTTCTGGATAAGTGCCAGCGTATGCTTCGTACTGCGGGTAATCTGGAGTCTCATGGAGTGGCTTTTACTACCTTCCAGTTCACAGGGCCTGCATTTACTTGGTGGGAGGAGTTCGAGAGGCGTAGGCCTATTGGAGCAATGCCCCTCACGTGGCAGCAATTCTCCATGGTATTCTTGGAGAAGTATGTACCCCAGTCTCACATGGAGGAGCTGCGCCGTCAGTTCGAGTGGTTGACTCAGGGAGATATGACAGTGACTCAGTATGAGTTGAGGTTTACACAGTTAGCTCGTCATGCTACTTGGATGATTCCGATAGATCTCTAGAGGATCAGGAGGTTTGTGGATGGTCTCAACTATCCGATCCGCATATTGATGACTAGAGAGAGGGCTACAGCTGTTACATTTGAGGAGGTAGTTGATGCGGCTCGTCAAATTGAGACAGACCGTCGCCGCGAGCGTAAGGAGAGGGAGGCTAAGAGGCCTTGAGGTTCAGGTAGTTTCAGTGGTGCTCCGTCTAGGGGCCAATTCCAGTGCAGCAGAGGTCGTTCTTTCAAACCTCCTCAGTCAGGTCGTTCAGAGTCCAGTGGGGCTTCGTCAGGCCGTGGTC
>MU668487.1:5423-17466 GCA_026770625.1 Nicotiana glauca
GAAGTGGAAGGGGTAAACTCGGACTCGGATAGGATAGGATTGTGCGCGCCGGGCCCTTCGGGTCTCATATTTTGGCCGAGTTTACCGTACCTCCGTCCCCTATGTTAGGCGGCCGTAATATTTTGTTACGTTCTACCGCTGTTACGCCAGAATAAAAGGTTCCACACGAGCTCCCGTTCTGCGGCGTGGTGGCAGGACCGCTAGGGGAGTGGCTCCGGGTATAGATAGGCGTTATATACGCACCACCACCTGATCATCTGGTATACGTTGATGATTTTCCCATAGTGGGAGATGATATGATGGGATGCCCTCAGAGGCTTGATAATGTTATGAACACATGTACCTATGCACGACATGACATACATACGCATATGCATGACACTATAAGTATTTCATTATTTACAAAGTTATTCCGACTTACATATCGAGTCTTTTACTCCATGTTCTCTCATGTCCATTATTTACTGATTTTCATTCCTTACATACTCGGTATATTATTTGTACTGACGTCCCTTTTGCCTGGGACGCTGATGCGAAAGTTGCTGATACACTTCATTGCTCCGGATTTGCTTATTTGGTCAATATGATTAGTCCATGTATTGGTTGGTACGACAGGGTCAGTCCCGACCTCTATAATAAGTATGTACTCTTATAGGCTTGTAGATAATTATCATGTGCATAGATATTTGTATGGCCTCGTCGGCCTATATTTAAAGTATATAATAGATCACATTGGCCGTATAGGCCCGTATGTCACAGGTATAAGTTTCTATATCAGGTTGGGATGTTTTATGTTGGGTATTCCCTCATGTTTACTCCGGTTGTATCATGACACGCCTTTTGACCCACCTATCTATGATGATGTAATAAGAAAGATACATTACGTTATTACTCGGTTGAGTAAGGTACTAGGTGCCCATCGCGGCTCATTGGTTTGGGTCGTGACACTAACAAGTAGTAATTATGCATGGAATTACAATAAAGCATGTAGTAGTTAAGGCAGGAAAAGACAATATAAGAAGAACGGGAAGAAAACAAGCAAAACTGAAAAATTAGTGGTGCATAGGTACTCGTCACCTCACCTATACACCGCTCACATGGATTCCACATAGCAAATAAGTCAAGGATTCCTAATCCCTCGATTCAAAGTTAGACACAACACTTAACTCTCTTAGCGGGCCACTCAATGCTCAATTACCCTTTTTCCTCTACTATCCACATCCAAACCACTCGTATCTAGCAACAATTAACTCAATAACATCAATTATTGCTAAAGGATTCAACTACAATGCATAAATTTAGGTTTCTCAACTTTCCCCCAAAAGTAAAAAAACCGACCCCGGGCCTGTTTGGTTAAAACTCTAGGTTCAGACCAAAATTCATTCAGCCATTCACCCCTAGCCCAAATATGTAATTAGTTTTGAAATCCGACCCCTATTTGAGGTCTAAATCCCAATTTCTCAAAATTTCTAATCCTATCAAAACCCCAATTTCTACCATGGAAATCCTATATTTTAGGTTGAAAATTCATGAAATATAAGAAATTGAAAGAAAGTGGGTTATGATCACTTACCAAAGTTTTGGGGAAGAATTGGTTTGAAAGAATCGCCTCTAGGGTTCTAGGTTTGAAAATTTGGAGATTGGGAGAAAATTCCATCTAACTTACGTTTTGAACCCCGCTAATACAAAAAAGGCTTCGCAAATGGGAAGATTTGGTTGAACCTAGGGTGTCAATGGTTCAGTTCTGCTAGTTATTTTATAAATTTTGTACCATACCAATTTTTTGGTTATTCTAGTATGTATAACCAAAATTAGACTTTTCGAAACCGTCCCATTCATCTTGGTTTCTCTTCAGTATCGATACGATTCGGTAAATTTTCGGTAATTTTTTTAAATCTCATGTATAAATCACTAGCAGAAGTAGATTGCAATAACATACGTAATTTATATGACTTAGTAAAACTCTCTAGAAATTTTTACAGCTTAAAAGGTAATGAATTAAGAATATATGAAACATGACTAGAGTATAGATTCATCAAATATTCTACAGCACCGTAAAAAACTAAGCATATACAAAGAAAATATAAATCACACGAGTGGAAAGATGTTAACCAAGTTGAGATTCAAGAATAAAGTCTATAAAAGATTAATTAAATATTTCGAAAAGATAAATGTTATTCATACGAAAGGAAATATATTCAAATTGTAGGTTGCTACTCCTAATCGCTACAATACCTTGTATCTTGCTAGTGAATATGGTTGAAATAATTTAGTTTAAATAGAAGTAGCATAATAGGTTTGAGAATTAGGATTTTGAGTTTAATTACTTTTTGGCTTGTAACTATTTCATAATTCCAAGGCCCAAGAAAAAATTTAATGCTTTATTATTTTTAAACTTAACATATAAATATATTTTTTACATTGTAAATTTATTCGATACGATTTGATATTTTTTCGGTTTATTTTCATAAAACAAAAAAATCTACCCTAATTATCGGTACGGTTATAGATTTATATAAAAACATACTGTTTTAATAAAAGAAACCTAAAAATTAGTTCGGTACGGTACAGTTCGGTCGGTTTTGTTGGTTTTAAAATACCCATTGACCCCTCTAGTTGAGCCTGTTGACCTTGCAAATGCGACCCAGTGTTCGCAAATGCGAACTGCCAGGATCGCAAATGCGATAAAAAACTTCGCAAATTTGAAGGTGTCTCTCCCAGCCCACTGCTCGCAAATGTGATGGTCTCTTTGAAATTGCGAGGCTCGCATTTGCGAGCCAGAGCACACAAATGCGAAGTCTGCAGATCTCATGCATCAATTGTTGATTTTTTCTAAGTTCAAACACTCTGTAGCCTATCCGAAACTCACCCAAGACCTCTGGGATCCAAACCAAACATGCACACAACTCTTAAAAAATCATATGAATTTGCTCGCGCGATCAAATCGCCAAAATGACACATAGAACTACGAATTTAGCACCAAATCAAATGAAATTCTCAAGAACACCTTAAAATTTCTATTTTCTCAACCAAGTAGCCGAATCACGTCAAACCAACTCTATTTCTCACCGAATTTCAAAGACAAATCTTAAATATCATAATGAACCAGTACCAAGCTTCGGAACTAAAATACGGACCCGATACTGTGACGACCTGACCGGTCGTCTCATGAGTTACCGGTCCATTTTCCCCATTTCTGCTTTTTATTGCTTTTTTCATCTGTGTTTTGAGGTATCAGGTTGGTTGGATTGAATCCGGATTTGTTTTGGTGAAGTTTGAGACACTTAGTCTCTTTTAAGAAGGCTTAGGTTGGAAAAGTCATCCGGATATTGACTTATGTGTTAGAGGGCTCGGATGTGAGTTCTAATGGTTCAATTAGCTTCGGGAGGTGATTTATAACTTAGGAGTGTGATCGAAATGGGTTTTGGAAGTCCGAAGTATAATTAGGCTTGAATTGGCGAAATTGATATTTTGGCGATTTCCAGTTGATAGGCGAGATTTTGATATAGGGGTCAGAATGAAATTTTGAGAGTTGCAATAGCTTCTTCGTGTCATTTAAGATATGTGTGTAAAATTTTAGGTTATTCGGACGTGGTTCAATTGGGTTTTTGATCAAAAGCGTATTTTGGAATATTTTTAGAAACTTAGGCTTGAATCCGATGTATTTTGGATGATTTGATGTTTTGAGGTATTATGATGATTGGAACAAGTTTGAATAAGGTTTTAGGATGTGTTGGTGCTTTTAGTTGAGGTCCCGAGGGCCTCGGGTGAGTTTCGGGTGGTCAATCGGATCATTTGAGAGTTTAGAAAATTACAGATTTTGAGTTTGAACAGTTGCAGACATTTTGGTCTTCGCGTTCGCAAGAGGACCCTCGCGTTCGCAAGAGGACCCTCGCATTCGTGAAGAGTCTGCTGAGGGAGGTGAAAGTTTGTCCTTCGCATTCGCGAGGCAGATGCCGCGTTCGTGATGGGCTGCGAAGCTGTTCATTGCGTTCGCGAGAAGGCACTCTCGATCGCGCAGAGGAAGTTGGGTCAGATGGGTTCAAGGTCATTTGTTCATCGTGTTCGCGTAGGGGTGAGCGCGTTCGCGAAGCTTTAGGTGGAGGAAGCATCACGTTCACTATGGCTTTTACGCGTTCGCATAGAGAAAAAAGTGTTCAACATAAGTTTGTGCTTCGCGAACGCAAGGCGATGACCGCATACGCGAAGAAGGGAAGTCAGGCATGGGCAGAATGTTTTTAACTCGTCTTGCTTGTGAATAAGGGTCTATTTTCACCCATAACTGCTCGTTTTTGGAGATTTTTGAAGGAGGTTGAAGTGGGATTCAAGGGGAAACAATTGGACGTAAGATTTTTGGACTAAAAACTTGATTATTATGTGAATTCCACCTAGAAAATCATGAAAACTAAGCCAAAAATTAAAGAACTAGGGCTTGAGAAATTGGACTTTTGATTTGGGATTTGAAGGGTCATTTGTGGACGGATTTTGATGTTTTGGTATGTATGAACTCGTGGGAAGATAAGGAACCTATTAGTGTAAAAAATTCCGAGTTTCGAGAAGTGGGCCCGGGGCTCAAGTTTTGGTAATTTCAGGATTTATGCCCTTTATTGATTGTTTTCGCTTGAGTTTTGTTCCCTTAGCATATTTTGATGTCCTCATTCTGATTTTGGATAGATTCGACGCGCGTGGAGGCCATTTCAAAGAGAAAAGGCATCGTGAGCTAGAGATTTAGCAGGTTCGAGGTGAGTAATGATTGTAAATGATGTTCTGAGGGTTTGAAACCCTGGATTGTGCATCGTAGTACTACATCGGGGCGAGACACACGCTCGATAACGAGCGTGGGGTCATGCACTATTAGGGATTGGGACTTGGTCCATTCCGATTGATGATTTTATCACGTATTTGATTGAAAACTATTTGCTATCATCATTTTTTGGGCTTCATGTCATATTTGGGCTTCGTGCCAACTATTTGAACCCTTCGGGGCTTTTATTTGCTATTTCCTCACTGTTTTAACTTACTATTTGAACTTAGTGATATTAATTTCCGCTGTTTTACTACTCAGCCATTTTTACTCAATTTTGAGTCTTAAATGATATTTTAAATGATGTTTGGGCTGAAAAATACTGTTTTACTATTGCCCGAGGGGCTTGTGATAATTTTTGACTAAGTAAGGCCGATGGCCTAGATTATGAGGAGATACTGATACTGATTGGAGGCTGAGATCCTAAGCTATGTACGCCAAGAGGTGGCTTGATTGATATGAGGCCGATGACCTAGATTTTATGCAACGAGATAGCTTGTTATTGCTCTTGAGCCGTAAGGGGCCCCTCTAGGAGTCTGCATACCCCCAGTGAGTGCGGGTACCCATTGTGATGTGAGATTGAGCCCGAGGGGCTGGTATTGTTCTGAGATGTTACCCGAGGGGCTGAATTGTTGATACTGTGCCTAAAGGGCGAATTCCTATCTGTTTATTTTATCATAATTATCTGTCAATTACCCGTTTACTGGTTTAAAGAGCATTTTTATTGATTCTTACTGGGTTTTCCTAATTTTAAGTGATTTTACTGCTTCATTATAGAATGCCTTGAGCTTTACATGTTTTCTTACTTTCAGTCATTATTTATATTCGTTACTCACTGAGTTGGAGTACTCACTTTACTCCCTGCACCTTGTATGCAGATTCAGGCGTAGCTGGTTCCGCTCCGGAGTGCTGATTTCCTCCAGTTCCAGGCGGGTTTTTCAGAGATTATGAGGTAGCTGTTGACGTCCGCAGCCCCATGTCTCTACTTTTTTATCATTTTTGTCCCTTTCAAACATTTGTAGCAGTTTATGACTTTAGCAGACTGTAGTGTGACTCGTAGATGCCTGTGACTGTGATACCCCGGTTAGGGCTGTATCGGGTTATATTTTCCGCATTATTATCGATATTTCCGCTATTCAATATTATTAAATCATGTTTAGACTATTTCGTGTTGGTTAACGACTTAAAAAGATGAATTGAGTTAAACTGGTTGGCCATGTCTTCACGAGAGGCGCCATCACGACCAGGTTCAGGGTTCAGGTCGTGACAATTTGGTATTAGATCCTAGGTTATATAGATCTCACGAGTCATGAGCAGGTTTAGTAGAGTCTCACAGATCGGTACGAAGACGTCTGTATTTATCCTCGAGAGGCTGCTGAACCTTTGGGAAAAATAAACTTCACATTCTTAAAATTCTTATCGTGCGAGTTTGTTTATCCGAGTACTAAACTTCTGTTGTTCTATTCTCTCACAGATGGTGAGGACATGCGCTACCAGACAGGGTGGACGACCACCATTGCCACCAGCTGCGGCCACCAGAGGCCGAGGACGCAGTCGTGGTTGTGGTAGAGGCAGAGCAGCGAGGGCAACACCTGCAAATCCACCAGCTACCCCAGTTCAGGACTAGGTTCCAACTGTGGATCCTCCAGCATCACCAGCTCAGGCACCAGCTATGCTTATTGTGATTCCGATTCTTCAGGAGGCCTTGGCACAGATCTTATCAGTTTGTACTGTCCTAGCTCAGGCGATTTCAGCCGCTACAGTCGTAGCTACTTCACAGACCGGGAGAGGCAGTCAAACGCCCGCCACCCACACACCTAAGCAGGCCGTGTAGGGACTTTAGAGGTCGGGGGCACATCCAGTCCAGTCGGTCGTAGCTGCTCAGGACTATATAGTTCTTGTCATGCCAGAGGATGAGCAACATAGGTTGGAGAGATTTGGGAGACTTCAGCCTCCGACCTTCAGCGGAGCAGAGGGCGAGGATGCCCATCGCTTTTTAGAAAAGTGTCAGAGGATGCTTCATACAACTGATATTCTGGAGACCAGCGGGGTCTCTTTTACTACTTATAAGTTTTCAGGACCTGCATTCACCTGGTGGGAGGATTTTGAGAGGCGCAGACCTGTTGGTGCAACACCCCTTTCCTGGTAGTATTTCTTTGTTCTCTTTCTGGAGAAGTATGTACCGCAATCTCACAGACAGGAGCTGCGCAGATAGTTTGAGTGGTTGCGTCAGGGAGAGATGACCGTGTCATAGTATGAGTTGAGATTCTCTGAGTTGGCTCGTCATGCCCATCTGGTTGGTCCCGATAGATCGAGAGATGATCAGAAGGTTTGTCGGTGGTCTTACTTATCAACTCCATATTCTTATGACTAGGGAGAGGGTGACTGGTGCTACATTCGAGGAGGTTGTGTATATTGTCAGGGAGATTGAGTCTGTCCGTCGCCAGGAGCGAGAGGAGAGGGAGGCCAAGAGGCCTCGAGGATCTGGTAGCTACAGTGGTGGTCCTTCGAGGGGCCAGTTTTAGCACGGTAGAGGCCGACAATTCCGACATGATCAGTCTGATCGCTCAAGTTATTGAGGGGCGTCATCGGGTCATGGATCCCATAGTTCACACCAGGGCCATTCTTCACTTAGTGCCCTCCCAGCTCAGAGCTCATCCCATTCTCTATCTGTTCAGGGCTCTTCTACGCCGAGTGCATCTGCTGGTCACTATGGTGCGAGGGGTTCCCATATGTCCCCTTCTCCAGCACCTAGGAGTTGTTACGAGTGTGGAGAGATGAGCTATATATGGAGGCAGTGTCCCCGCTGTGTTGCGAGTTCATCCCAGTAGTGGGGTCAGTCATCAAGTTCAGCACCAGTTGCTCCACCACCACCCGCCCAGCCAGCTAGGGGTGGGGATCAGTCAGCTAGGAGTTGCCCTAGAGGGGGAGGTCGATCAAGGGGCGATCAAGCCCATTTCTATGTTGTTCCAGGCAGACCCAATGCTATTGCCTCCGATGTTGTCATTATAGGTATTATTTCTGTCTGCCACAGAGATTCCTCTGTATTATTTGACCCCGGTTCCACCTATTCTTATGTGTCATCATACTTTGCTCGTTAGTTGGGTACGCCCCATGAGTTTCTTGCTTTACTTGTTCATATATCTATCTCGGTGGGCGATACTATTATTGTAAACCGTATGTATCGGTTGTGTGTGGTGATTACTGGGGGTCTGGAGACCCGAGTTGATATTTTATTATTGAGCATGGTGGATTTCGATGTCATTCTAGGAATGGATTAGCTATCTCTGTGTCGTGCTATTTTGGACTGTCATGCCAAGACAGTTACATTGGCTATACCGGGTGTGCCACAGATTGAGTGGCGAGATGTGATTGATTACATTCCTAGTAGAGTTATTTCTTTCTTGAAGGCCCAGCGTATGGTTGGGAAGGGTTTTCTTTTATATCTTGCCTTTGTAGAGATGTGGGAGCTGAGACTCCCAGTATTGATTCTGTCTCAGTTGTGAGGGATTTCAGTGATGTATTTCATGCACATCTATCGGGCATGCCGCCGGATAGGGATATTGATTTCGGTATTGACCTTGTGCCGAGCACTCAGCCTATTTCTACTCCACCGTATCGTATGGAACCAGCAGAGCTAAAGGAGTTAAATGAGCAGCTTTAGGAACTCCTAGATAAGGGGTTCATTCGTCCTAGTGTGTCACCTTGGAGTGCGCCGGTTCTATTTGTGAAGAAGAAGGATGACACTATGAGAATGTGCAATAATTATGGGCAATTGAACAAAGCAACGGTTAAAAATAAGTATCCTTTGCCTTGCATTGATGATTAATTCAACCAGCTTCAAGGAGCGAGGGTATACTCCAAGATTGATCTCCATTCGGGTTATCACCAGTTGACGATCAGGGATTCAGATATTCTTAGAATGACCTTCAGGACCAGATATGGTCACTATGAGTTTTTAGTTATGTCTTTTGGGCTGACCAATGCACCAGCAGCGTTCATGCATCTGATGAACCAGCCTTATCTTGGCTTATTTGTCATAGTTTTCATTGATGATATCCTGGTATATTTGCGTAGTCAGGAGGAGCATGCGAAGCATTTGAGGGTTGTATTACAGAGATTGAGGAAGGAGAAGCTTTATGCAAAGTTCTCCAAGTGTGAGTTTTGTCTCAGTTTAGTGGAATACGTGGGACACATGGTATTTAGTGAGGGTATGCAGGTCGACCCAAAGAAGATAGAGGCAGTTCAGAGTTGGCCCAGACCGTCCTCAGCCACAGAGATTCGTAGTTTTCTTGGTTTGGCAGGCTATTATCGCTGGTTTGTTTAGGGATTCTCATCTATCGCATCGCCCTTGACCAAGTTGACTCAGAATGGTACTTCATTTGTATGGTCGGACGAGTGTGAGGAGAGCTTTCAGAAGCTCAAGATAGCTTTGTCCACAACTCCAGTATTGGTTTTGCCATCAACTTCAAGTTTATATACCGTGTATTGTGATGCTTCGAGAGTAGGGATTGGCTGTGTGTTGATGCAGGAGGGCAGAGTTATTGCTTATGCTTCTCGTCAGTTGAATCCCCATGAGAAGAAATACCCCGTTCATGATTTGGAGTTGGCTACCATAGTTTACGCGTTGAAGTTTTGGAGGCATTACTTGTATGACATATCTTGTGAGGTATTCACTGATCATCGCAGTCTTCAACATTTGTTCAACCAAAAGGATCTTAATTTGAGGTAGCGGAGGTGGTTGGAGTTGCTTAAGGATTATGACATCACTATATTGTACCATCCGGGGAAGGCCAATGTGGTGATCGATTCTTTGAGCCGAAAGGCAGTGAGTATAGAGAATTTGGCATATGTTCCAATTGGGAGAGACCTCTTGCGGTTGATGTTCAGTCTTTAGCCAACCGGTTCGTGAGGTTGGATATTTTGGAGCCCAGTCGGGTGTTGGCTTGTGTGGTTTCTCGGTCTTCCCTATATAAGCACATCAGAGAGTGCCAGTATGATGATCCACAATTGCTCGTTCTTAGGGATAGAGTTCAGCATGATGATGCAAGAGATCTGACCATTGGAGATGATGGGGGTATTGAGGATGTAGGGCTGGATTTGTGTGCCCAATGGGGATGGGCTTCGGGAGTTGATTCTGGAGGAGACCCATAGCTCGCGGTATTCTATTCATCTAGGAGCCGTGAAGATGTATCAGGATCTTAGACAACATTTCTGGTGGCGGAATATGAAGAAAGATATTATGGGATTTGTAGCTTGATGTCTCAATTGTCAGCAGGTGAAATATGAGCATCAGAGACCGGGTGGCTTGCTTCAGAGGATGGATATTCCAGAGTGGAAGTGGTAGCAGATCACTATGGATTTTATAGTTGGAATCCCTTGGACTTTGAAGAAGTTTGATGCTATTTGGGTGATTGTGGATAGGCTGACCAAGTCCGCGCACTTCATTTCTATCTGTACTACTTATTCTTTAGAGTGGTTGGCAGAGATATATATTCGGGAGATTGTTTGGTTGCATGGTGTCCCAGTTTCTATCATTTCAAATTGGGGCACTCAGTTTACTTCCCAATTTTGGAAGTCTGTTTAGCGAGAGTTGGGTACTCAGGTGCAGTTGAGCACAACTTTTCACCCTCAGACGAACGAGCAGTTCGAGTGCACCATTCAGATATTGGAGGATATGCTACGCGCTTGTGTTATTGATTTCGGAGGGTCATGGGATCAGTTCCTACTGCTTGTAGAGTTTGCTTATAATAACAGCTACTAGTCGAGTATTCGTATGGCTCCATATGAGGCTTTGTACGGGAGGCGGTGTAGATCTCCAGTTGGTTGGTTCGAACCCGGTGAGGCTAGGCTACTGGGGACATATTTGGTTCAGGATGCTTTAGATTAGGTGAAGGTAATTCAGGAGAGACTTTATACAGCACAGTCGAGGACAAAGAGTTATGTTGATAGGAAGGTTCGAGATATGTCCTACATGGTTGGTGAGAAGGTCCGGTTGAAGGTTTCGCCCACGAAGGATGTTATGAGATTCGGAAAGAAAGGGAAGTTGAGTCCGTAGTTCATTGGGCCTTTTGAGGTACTTCGGAGGATTCGGGAGGTGGCTTATGAGCTTGCTTTGCCACCCAGTTTGTCGAGTGTGCATCCAGTTTTCCATGTTTCTATGCTTTGGAAGTATATTGGAGATTCATCCTATGTCCTAGATTTCAGCACGGTTCAGTTGAAGGGTGATTTGACTTATGATGTGGAGCCAACAACTATTTTGGAGCGTCAGGTTCGGAAGTGGAGGTCAAAAGATATAGCTTCGGTGAAAATGCAGTGGAGAGATCGGCCTGTGGAGGAGGCTACTTGGGAGACCAAGCGGGAGATGCGGAGCAGATATCCTCACCCGTTTGAGGCTTCAGGTATGTTTCTTGACTTGTTCGAGGATGAATATTTCTTTTAGTTGGGGAGGATGTGACGACCCGGCCAGCTATATCATGAATTACCGATCTGTTTCCCCCCATTTCTGCTTCTTATTGCTTTGTTCATCTGTGGTTTGAGGTATTGGGTTGGTTGGATTGAATTCGGATTGGTTTTGGTGAAGTTTGAGAAGGCTTAGGTTGGAAAAGTAAATCGGATGTTGACTTATGTGTTAGAGGGATCAGATGTGAGTTTCGATGGTTCGTTTAGCTTCAGGAGGTGATTTATGATTTAGGAGTGTGATCGGAATGAGTTTTGGAAGTCCGGAGTAGAATTAGGTTTAATTGACGAAGTTGATATTTTGGCGATTTCCGGTTGATATGCGAGATTTTGTTATAGGGGTCAGAATGAAATTTTGAGAGTTGCAATAGCTTCGTCGTGTCATTTGGGATGTATGTGTAAAATTTCAGGTCATTAGGACATGGTTCGGTTGAGTTTTTTATCAAAAGCGTATTTCGGAAGATTTTTAGAAACTTAGGCTTGAATCCGGTGTATTTTGGGTAATTTGATGTATTTTTGAGGTGTTTTGATGATTGGAACAAGTTTGAATAAGGTAGGGGTGTTCATAAAAACTCGAAAAATTGAACCAAACCGAAAACCAAACCAAACCGACCAAAAAAATCGATACTTTTTAGTTGTGTTTGGTTTTGGTTTTGAATTTTAAAAACCGATCAAATTTGGTTTGGTTTTGGTTTTAATCAGAAAAAAACTAAACCAAACCGACTATATATATATATATATATATATATATATATATATATATATATATATATATATATA
>MU668487.1:29049-41219 GCA_026770625.1 Nicotiana glauca
TCACTATTTGCTGACTATAATAATTGCTAAATATAGCATATGTATTATATGCACTCTATGTACATCTCATATATCACATGCGTTATACTTAGCAATTGGCATCCCCACGCATTGGATAGTTGCTTATTTAAGGATGCACATTCGTTATTCAAAAAATCATTCTGAAAAAATCATTCTTCAACATCCTTTGTATCACCTCATATGCATCGATATTTTTTGAATTTTGCTACAATGTCTGATGAGCTAAAAATTAGGGTTGCATTATATTGAGGTGGCGAGGTTATGGTGGAGAATAACTCGGTACACTATAATTATTCTCCATAGAGTATAGTTAAGGTGCCATTCACATAGGAGTACGACAGATTGGTATATTTGATTTGTAAAAGAATGAGTGTGAGTAAACGTTCGGTTAATCTTAAGGCAATCGAAAAGATATCCGTATTCGCTTACTTCGCAACGGGTTGGTTGTTATACCGAGTTTAACATTGAAGAAGATGAAACTCTACAAGACTTTTTGAGGACTCCAGATAAATACCGGGATGTTCTTGTGTTAACAATGCTGAAAATATACGTCAAGCCTGAATACATCAACAAGATAGCTGTTATGCAAAATAAGGCTAACACTCAACCATCTAGTGGTATTTTTGGAGCTGTTTTATCCAAACATTTTCAATATAAGATAGTATGGCTAGATGTGAACTTATCTCCACGAGCTAATGATGAGCGAAGACGTAATTTCTCCCTAATGCAGCAGCATGGAGGGTCGCCAATTTTGTATAATTCATAGGTCGATTGGTAATTTCAATTTTCCTTGTTGTAGTATAATTGTTCCTTTTATGTATCGTAATAGTACTAACTGCTATATCCTTATCGATTACCAGCTAGATATGAATTTTATAAATTATGAACCAACAAATAGTTGGAATATACCTAATGTTGGAGGTGGGGATCACACTAGTCCATCCGTGAGTCATCAACAACTCTATAATGTGCACCATGGGCTATCTACAAATTATGAATTGTACGTTAAGAGATAAAGTTAATATACCATATTGGAATGATTCTGAAATACACATTATTTTATTGGTTGTGAATTGAAAACGAGCAATATGACGGTCCTGTCCTAACTTAGTAAGGAAATGACAATATATTGAATCAGGATATGACAGGCGCACAGAGTGAAGAAGATAACAACGATTATGAAAACAATGCTGACGAGTCTGGTGATGATACACCCTTCCCTGGTGAGAGTGCCAACGAGGAACCACACTTCACAGATAAGAGTGAAATGAGCAACTTGATAATGACGAGGGAACATGATGCCACAACTAAGCATGCTCCATATATCTAGACTCCACCTACCGTTAGAACAATAGTGTACGAGTTGCGTGTGCCCTTTCATTCAATGTAAATTCCCTACCTTGATAAATCCGTGTAAGAATATGTTTTTTCGGTGACAAGTTGCGCCTTAGAAGATCGGTGCGAATTTACAGCATAAAAAACCGTCGTGAGATTTAAGTTGTAGAGTCATCTGAGCAAATATATAAGGTGGTTTGTCGAAGATGAGACCAAAGTTGTAAGTGGATATTGCGTGCAAGAAAGTTAAAAACTAATATGTGGGTAGTGGGGAAATACATTAGCAAGCACAGTTGTGATATGAACACATTCAATAAGAATCATTTTAACTTGAGCGTTGATTTGATTTTCTTTGTCTTGATTTTATACATTGAATCACCCATAAGGTACACGGTGAAAGCATGTATAACATTAGTTGCGTAGGTATATGGTTGTACAATTACCAAAAGAAATGCATTTCTTGAGAGTAAACATGCGTTTGAGATTGTTTATGGCAACTAGCATAAGTCATTTATGGCTCTACATAAGGTACATGACTGTTTTGCTACACTTTAACCCGGAATATTTGTTGAATGGAAGCACGATCAACGTCCTGAATTTCCACAAAATATAATCAGATATGTGTTTTTTCCATTTAAACCATCCATTGATGATTGCTGTTGGAATAGATTCCAATGGAAGAATATTTCTCCTTGCCTTTGATATTTGTGCCAATAAAAGTCAAGATACTTTTACATAATGTTTAAACCATTTGAAGGAGCACGTTGTGAGATAACGTTCAGGTATTCGTCTAATATCTGATCTACATGCTGGGATTTTAGTTTTTGTACGTACTTTGGATGCATGCAAGGATTCGTACGCCTACCACCGTTACAGTTTTAGGCACTTGAAGGCCAACTTCCATCGGGCTTATCCGAACAAGAGTTTACATGATCCAATGTGGATGGATCCAATAGATTATCAAGAGTGTAAATTTAGGATATGAATGGAATTGATTAGGTAGGGAAACGAAGGAGCTTATCATTGGTTGATGGATCATGAGCTTGAGAAGTGGACTATGCATAAGGATGGTGGCAGAAGATAGGGAATTTTGACTGTGAATGTGTCAGTTTTTCAATGGGTTGTTGAAGTCTGCCCATGGGTTTCCATTCATTGCCATGGTGCACATGTTATTCAAAGAGCTGGCGGAGAGGTTTGTTGATAGATTCCATAATGGGTCGTCCTTGTTTGAAAAAGGTGTTCAATTTATGCCACAATCGATGCAATGGTTTGAGCGTTATAGGAAGCGGTCACCAATGGCATACATATTTGCAATATTACAGCGACCAAAATATATTTGAAGTTCGCACTGATTTGTATCAAGGTCTGTATGACATATCCAGTACTGTTGTAGCACAGTTATCTATTCCGGCACCTCAGGTTCCTCCGACAGTAGAAGAGACATTGAAGAAGCTCCTGGAAAACTAGACCATCATAATGAACACTTTGGTACAACATGGGTCGGTGATTGAGGAGCTAGGAAAGGCAGTAAAGAAAATTAGAAAGTCCCAGGCTTCCAAGAAGTTAGTTGACGAGCTCTGGAGACAGGTGACCAAGATTGCAGCAGCCGAAGATCTACCATTTGAGATATTGATTGATTCAGCTCTTGCAGCACCAGCAACACCATCAGCTCCATTGGCACCAGCTAGCCAGTTTGAGGAGCCCGACATGGCTACCGACACTGCCGAGGCAGTGTACTAGATGTTCATTAACCTAGTCACTCTCAAAGTTGAGGATGATGAGATCCAGTTAGAGGGACTAACGGCGGTGATGTTTTTGTCGACACAGAGATGTCCAAGGAGCCATAGGGAGTCTTCCTCACTCTTTCCCTTCCTTTAATCTTAGTTTGTAAGCTTTGAGTACAATGCTTATTTTTATTCGGGAGAGGGGGGGGGGGTGGAGTTTATTTGGTCTTATTTGCTGATTCTGGGACATTTGGCCTATAATTAACTTAATACTATTTTCTTCTTCTATCTCATTATGTATATATTCTCTCTCCTCTCTCATTATGTATATTCGTTATGCTTTCAATAGCTTTTGCTTTGTGGCTTCATTATGTTTGTTTTCTTATTAGTTAATGTTTAATTTAGTACTTTCTTTTTTATTTAATATTTTTTTCATATGCTTTAGTAGATAATAAGCCTTTGGTTTTCTTAACGCCACGTTTCTTTCCAAAGGTATTTTTTATGAATCGAGTGATTCTTCCCGACGATGGATGACATGACAACCTTTTTAAGGGAATGAGTCTGTTTTGTGTTTAGGTAATAATAGTAGTAGTAATGAATAAAAAGATCTGATTAAGTCAAACTCAAAGAGTCAAACATGCTTCATTTGGCACCAATATATTTAACTACATGCTTATGGTTAGAGACAAGGATTTTAAAAAAGAAATAGCTCTAGTTAGTGACTTTGTGACTCCTTTATTGACTTTGATACCTTTTAGAGGTCTAATTTAACCATAGATATTCAATCTTGAATGTGGTCGTTGTGGGCCCTCGACTCTATCCTTTTTAACAATCTAGTTGCATGAGGGGTGAGATGCTGTGATGCTAACCCAATTACCAGTGCAAAAGGTCTATAACTTGCCCCGAATGTGTTTTAAGGAGAAATCGTAAGTTTTGCTTGGCTTGAGAAGTGATTGTAGGCTTTCCTTGGTCCATTTGAGTTTTCTATTGCCTACAAATGATGTCATCCCTAGTCACCCTTTAGCCCTTTTCATTTGAAAACCATGTTACAAGCCTTTACCCGTTGTATCGTAACCCTCTCTTGGCACTCAAGCTTTCCTTAACACTCATGTGAACCAATTGGCTAAAACGTAAGTTTGGCTATTTGGGGGGAGAGACACGGAAATTAAAGAGAAATATATCAAGGCACAAAAAGAAAAGAAATGCTGAGAAGGAAAGGCAAAGAAAAGAAAAGAACAAAAAGAGAAATGCAAAAAGTGAATAAATAAAAGAGTTGAAGGAATTCAAAGAAACGCAATGATCCTAAATATGGAGAAATATGAATGTAATGATCAAGAAAAAGTGATGTTAAGTCTTTCTAGTCCCATAAGGAAAAGAAAGTGCCTCAAGGAACCGGCAAAGTGTGAGCTGAAAATTAAAAGATGGAGTGCTTAAGGAAGGTGTAACCACTTATCCATATTGTATCAATCCCTAATCCAAAAGCCTTCATTACATCCTAAAATAATCCTACTTGATTTTGAGCCAAGTGAGCTACATTAGTGGCGATCTACATGAGGGGCAAACTTATGGTACTAGAAGCCGTACTTGTGGCATTCTCTTGAGAGAGATGAATGAACATTTCATAAATTTTTGAATTGAGTGTTAAATTCTTAAGTGAGCATGGAAAATGGAGAGTAGATGAGGAGAAATTTGGGATCCACCATGACCAACAAGATAGAGAGAAAGTCCTTGATGAGTAAGTCAACCCTTGATGCTCGAATGTCACATTAGAGCTATATGTGCATAAATATTTAACTTTTTGATTTGTCAACAATGCATGAGCGGTATGAGTAATCGTTGGTCCCAACTGAGGTGTGAATAATTCACCCATGGCTAGCTTAAATGTCCCATAACTTTTGGATATGGAAACTATTTTATTTTTTTTAGCTTTTGTTGTAGCCTAAAAGTATTGAATTGTGTTCCCGAGACTGACGAAATCTGCTAAATTACATGAATGTTAGAAGTTGGACTCCCGAGATGAAATCCGACTTAAAAAGGAGTAATCTAAACTCAAGGAAATAAGAGCACACAAAGTACAGACTGTAGAATTTCATCTGTGGCCGCAGATGATGAAGGAAAGCCAACAAACTTTAGAGGATATTGCGACTGCACATGAATTGTGCGGCCACAAAAGTTGGGCTAGAAACAAAGTTCACATAGTGTGCGAATTCCCAAATTCCAAGTCCCTCAGAATTGCGAACCGCACAAGAATTGTGTGATCGCAGAAGAAGTGTCTTGCAGCCGCGAAGCAAAGGTGCGGATCGTAGAAGACCAAGTTGCGGCCGCAATGGTAAATCTGCGGACTGCAAAAATGTTTCCTCGCTGCCGCAGTTAAGAGTTGTGCGGCCGCAGAATCCCAGCTCCTGCAAGATGAAGAATTCTACGGACCGCACATAGAATTATACGGTCGCAGAACCTCCTGAGGGGAATTTTCGTCCGAAATTATCAGCTTTGTATAAATAGAAGAGTTTCAAGAAAATATTTTTTGACATCAGCAAGTATTGTAGACGTTTTTCTTTGCTTCTTTAGGCAACTTTTAGTCTATTTTGGTGATTTAACATTCGATTCTCTATTTTAATCCTTCCATATGAGGCTTTTTTTTATCTTTTCTTCTTTATTTTCTTCTACACCCACTATGAGTAGCTAGATTTTTACTAGGGTTGTGACCCAACCCTAGTGTGTGAACCTTTTGAGTGATTAATTTTATGCTTATTTATGATTGGATATTTATTATTTAGCTTAGTTCATGCTTTATTTTTAAACTTAATGGTTGCAAACATTGATTTATGCCTATTTGACTTGCTCTCTTCTTGAGAAAGAGGGACCTAGTATAGGTTAACTTAGCTAACAAGGAATTGGATCAATTTTAGAGATTGATTAACCCAATTAATGGGTTCAACCTAGAGATAGTAACAACCGTACTTGAGCTTTTATCAACCGTTTTGATAGATACCCAATTGGACTTGAGAAAGCCAAATTGGGTAAAATCACTCTCTAACCGAAAGATATTGAGTGGATAACACAGTATTGTGAGCTATAATACACCCAGTCAATAAAACGAGCATACGAGTCTTTATCCCTTTAGGAAAACACCTAGGTCATGGTCACAACCCTAAACCTTTTATATATTTGGAAAACACTCAAAAACAACCATTTTTAGTTTTATTTTTAAATTTGCAATCATTAGTTTAATTTTAGAAGTAGAAACAAAGCCCTATTTGTGAAAGTGTAATCTAGATGCTTCACTCACTCATTTCGAATATATACTACTAACTCCTATTATAGCTCCATGTGGATTCGATACCGACTCTTGTTAGGTTTTATTATTGCAAACAAAAGAGTCATACCTCTTTAGAGGCGTGCATTTGGACGTGATCTATTTTTGGACAAGATGAAGGTTGTGCCGTCTCTACCAGATGTGATGTCTTCCTCGATGTTCCAGGAGAATCCTCCACATCCCTCGATGCAGATCCATAACTTAAACAACTACCACTATGTACATCTTGCACCGAACGATCCTATGCATCTCTCGATGTTCCTGGAGGATCAGGATAGTACTCATACCAATCAAACACCGTAATGCTAGTGCCTGCAATCAATAATGGAGCCGTTGGGATAAACTGTGAAGTCCCTAGTGACAACAGTCTGAATGTAGGCATATCATCACCAGCATAGTGTACTTCACCAAGGTCACCAGGCAAATCCTCACAAATATCCTCAATGGTTGCCTTGGGGCCACCTTATTGGGCACCCCATCCGCTCCGACTACCCCAACCACGCGAGCCACCCCTTCCTTTCTTGACGCGCTTGGCACGTCTGCCACGTGATAAGGGAACACCTAGCCTATGGTGGTAATCCTCAAGCGGCACATACGTTGCATCAAAACCTAATTGCGCATCCACTCATTCAACTACCAATCTGGCAGTCACAGAAACCTGATGACCCCAATGGTGCATTAATGAAACTCCATTTCCTACATGATGTTGCATATCTAGACCCATAGGATGAAAACGGTGTAAGACAATAGCCTGCATATAATGTACCATATTAATTAAAGCAGATAAGAAAATCTTACATTTTACATAAGTATATCAAATAACATACTAGTGCCTCGTGCCTCCCGACATATGGAATGTATCGACGAACCTCCCGATGATCGGGATTACGTATGAGAGTGTGAGTAACATAGCGATAACAATCCATGTACTCATGCTTACAGTCAACACCATCATGTTGAAGGTCTGGCATATTCCTAAAATGTCTCTGATCCTAGTCCTCTACCCAGGCCAAGTATGCCTGGTCAACTCTACTACGATCATCCTGCTCGTAATGTATGTCATTCCATGGAATGAGCAGGTATATGCTATCGCTGGGTACACAGTCGTAGGATTCTCCTGGTCAGATGATGCTGAACTATATCGAGAAATATCAATGGGACCTCAGATAGCCACACAGCTCAACCTTGCGAGCAATAGTCTGGTAAACTAGAGATGGGCTCGTCTCTATATGGCCTCCATAAGAACTATTAATAAACACAAGAATAAGTAAACGCAAGACAAATCAAGTATTAATGAACGTACTTATTCGAATATTTACTTGATTCCATCTAGTAGATCCAGCATATCCTTGTAAAGAGGGAGATGAAGTCGAGCCTCGACATCGTGTGCACGGCCTCTCCTATCTACCCACCTCCTAGCACGTAGTAGAAGCGACGAAGGTGGTGCATCTAGAGTTAGCGGTCGAGGAGGGGGCTGCATATGCAAGAATCTCTCCCAAGCCCAAACCTAATATTGATTGTGGATGTAAAATTGAATATTTTTACTATATCTATAATAATCATGAAAAGAATTGATAATGCTATCATCTGTAGTAGCAGAAGAAATCCAGCGAAATCTCGCACGCTACCCATTGACGCCCTTCACCGCTGCCTAAAAAGGTACACTAGAACGATATCACCCTAACTGTACATGGGTAAGTTATATAAGTGCTCCAAATGAGTCCAGAAATGTAGGATGACAAGGTTTCCGAAGTGTTCGTAAAAAGAATTCCACCAAATATCATCAAAAGCAACAACCTTGGTTGCCGTTCAATAACCTCCAATGCTGTCTCCTTTGTGCTCTGCTGGTGAAGTGCCTCCAGGTGCTGCCTAATAGGCAATAACTATAATCGAATAATGCCTCTAATCGAAGTCTACTCAGCCGACATGAATGTAGTAAGCCTCTCCAACATCTCTAGATATTCATGCTTCATATAATCCATAACTACGAGTGGGTAGTTGACAGCAAGACCGTCCATGGGCACAAAATAAAACTTCCACGTCTTGTTGCGTGATGGTAGCCTCTCCGGTAAGCAAATAAAATATATGTGTCTCATGCCTCCAACGCTCGATCAGAGCCGTGATCAAGGGCCAAACGAACTACAACCGACCGACCTCAATAACTCATTAACAACCAGTCTGAGTGAGGCATGCAATTGTATGATGATGAAGTGGTTGGTCCCTAATAAACTCCCATAAGTTATTAGTGCATCTCAGGTGGAAGTTCTGGCTAAGCAACTCTGCATACTAGATATGTGAAGACCTATGGCCCACCTGGAGCGTAAGTAGCTCACGAGAAACATGTACATGATGAACAGCCGGGCGATCCATAATGATGTTGTCACGACCCAAACCGATGGGCCACGACGGGCACCCAGTGCCTTACTCAACCGAGTACCAACATAATGTATCTTTCTTATCATACAGTCATTAGTAACTGGTCCAACATGGCCGCAACTCATAATGTATAATTACAAGTGGAAAAACACTGTATTAATGAACCATCTTTCTTAAACATGAGTACATATGGGTCATCAAGGCCTCTGACATACTGTACAAAATGAATCTCTGTCTACAAAGTTATAAGAGTATTATACATCAAATGGGATAAGAGACCAACCTACCCATAAGTCTATAGCAAAATTCTGACACGATGACTCATAGACTCGCTTGCACTCCGAATGAGGTGGAGTA
Organism: Nicotiana glauca; assembly: GCA_026770625.1. NCBI lineage: Eukaryota > Viridiplantae > Streptophyta > Magnoliopsida > Solanales > Solanaceae > Nicotiana > Nicotiana glauca. Next base: position 38,179 of record MU668487.1, read on the forward strand.
ATACCGATCCTTTGCTGAATTCTAACGTCGTCTACTATGAGGGCTCGTCAAACTGATTGTCTGTACCTGCAAGCATGAATGTAGCGTCCCTAACAAAAGGACGTCAGTACGAATAAGTATGTAAGGCACATAGATAAGTATATGCAAGACATGGAAGAAACATGGAGTGAAGGACTCAACCTGTAAGTCTGGATAACTCTTCGAATCATGTAATACTTATAGTATCAGGAATATGCGTATGAATGTCATGTCGTGCATAGGTACATATGTTCATAACACCATCAATCCTTCTAGGGCATCCCATCATATCAGGCCACTATGGGCAAAATCATCAACGTATACTAGCTGATCAGGTGGTGGTGCGTATATAACGCCATAACCTTTTCCCATATCCTATATAATATACATACATACATACATACATACATACATACATACATACATACATACATACATACATACATACATACATATACGTGTATATAACTCCATCTGGTCATGGATCAATGTACATGTATAAATAAATGCAATGCATGAGAAGTACGTCAATAAAATATCCCGGAGTGTCATAAGACCATTATGCTTTTACTTAATATCATGAAGTAAACTTTTTCCACTTACATATTTTTCTGAGACCCATAAACATATGATAGAATAATAAGACATGAGGGGAATCAAGAACATAAGCATCTCTAGCATTTCTATGAATATAGTCATTTACGGAAGTTGTGCATTTTCTCGTTTTGTTTGTAACATATGGATCATGCCCAAAAGAAAGAAGGGATAGCCTTAACAAATCTGAACCGATTCTCTTGACAATTCTTATACTATACATTTTTTGCGAAAACTCGTAACAACATATCAAAGTAGGGAAAAATCCGATAGAAAGCTCAGCATCCAACGTTGCTGGTCCATGGAGATTAAAGCTTAACATCCAACGTTAGCAAGCTTTAATCATATCCAACTCCTAAGATATTAAATCTTCTCCATGTAATATGTCTTTCCCACTTTTCAAATATGTATCACTTTTTGTTATTTTGGGAAGTCTTTTACCTTACTAGGTGTGGGCCCACTTAGGTGATGACTTCGCCTAGAATTGCTCAGCCACCTTGAAATGTGACTTAAGAGTCACAAATTGGAGCTAAATCTTGCTGCCACGTGAAGGTTTATTAGACCTTATCCAAATAACTTAATCACTAAGTTAATCTCTAACTAAAATCCTTAATTATTCATTACCCACATAATTAAGAATTATTTCAAATTAATTAAAATATTATTTACTTTTAACACACTTTATACACCTTACTATCATGGACATGTGATATTTTGTATGACACTAGTCCATAAATACCAGGTATTATAGCTTAGATCGTATTTTATCCCCCAAATTATCAAACTCAGACGGAACCTATTTTCTTCGATTCACTTGTCCTCTCCTTCACGAATTTACTTATCATTTATTTAAACTAACGTAATACTTAGAATCCCAAAATAAATCTCATTTCCGAACTTACGTCGATTAACATACGACGAAACTTTAACGTATGAAAATGCGGAATGTAACATCTTATTTTCGAGCTTGCATCAATATACTTATGGCGTACTTCCATGTACGAAAGCATGGTATGTAACAAATGTATGTAAATTGAATAATATTAATTAAAATTTTATTCTCTTTACTTGTTTAACTTCTCGAAATATCTTGAGATGTTTTTATATTATTATTTAATTCACAATTTTTTATATTATTAATTATTTTGGTATAAGGTATTTATTTATATGTTAGTTTTTAGGTTTTTACTACAAAAGTTCGGCAGAGTCCTATTTGTATTGATAATTTTTTATATTTTTATTCGTGATTAAACGAATACTAAATATTTAATATTTTTAACATATCGAGATAATTTTTATTGTTTTCTTAATAATTTTTACATAAAGTATTATTAATCATTTATTTCCTTCGTAACGATTTATACATTAATTTTTTAAAATATATGACAAAAATCCAGCTTGGTCTCTTTTATACTGGCAACTACTTATTATTTTATTCGTCATCAAAAAATTACTAAATATTTATTTTATAACTTGTCGTGTTTTAATCGATTCTTATCTGATATTCCCTCCGGTTCAAAATAAGTGATTTATTGACCTTTTTCTTGTGGTCCAAATTTTTTCAGATTTTAAGAATAAATTAATTATTTTTTCCCTACATTGTCCTTGGAGTAAATAGTGTTGGAATATGTGTTATGAGTGCTTATGTGAGATAATAAAGGTTAATATGGTCAATTAATTGCTATTTAATGCTAAAAGATAGATTTCTCAATTCTGTGTGAAATCATCCAAAAAATCACTTATTTTTTGGACCGGATGGAGTAATATTTTACTATATGATTATTAATTGACTAGTATATCATTCATAATTGATTACTCTAACTAATTACATTAACGACAACACGTATTTATTGTTGTACATTAAAGGACTACGTTAAAGGACACAAAGGAGCATTAAATGCACAAATTTATTGCTCTACAATTATAAAAAAAATATTCAACAACTAACATAAAATATAACGTATTTATTGTTCTGCACTAACGGACAACGCTAAAGAACACTTAAGGCACATATTTATTGTTTTACCACAATTATAAAAATATTCAACAACTATAAAACAATGGCATAAAATATAATATTAATTTTTTTTTGCTACAAATAACATAAATTCGGGTAAATAAAGAAAACTATCAAAACAAACACAAAATCATGAAATAGATTATTATGAACTAATTACACAAACTTATATACAACTTATACGAAAAGAGTGTTTCGAAATACATATTTAAAAACCGTAGAAAGTAAGTCACTTTTACAACCAAATCGAACATAAATCGCGTTCAACTCCACGAGATAGCCCGTGTCCTATTTTAATAAATATAATAACGACAAGTGATTTTGGGGATCTAAAGTAGACTCCAATGGAGGTTTTAAAATAAAAATGGTGTGTTTTTGTGGTGGGGGGGGGGGGGGTTTTTGACTGTTCAGT
>MU668488.1:9939-38227 GCA_026770625.1 Nicotiana glauca
TACTCATCAGGACCAAGTCCACACACTAGCCATTTCTTAGCTTTAGCATTTTTCTCCCATTTCCTTAGATCTTCAGCAGTACAATCTGCTCTTGTCTTTGGAACATCCAATCCTTCAGCATTCTTCTTGGTTGTGGCTAAACGACCATCAGTGATGATATCCAAAGCTCATAGTCTTCGCCCATGATATGGTCCCTCATTCTGTTTTTCCACCAGGAATAGTAGAGGCCATTGAAGAGAGGAGGCCTCGCAGTGGATTGCCCTTCAAAGTTCCCAGGTGGTGCACTCATGTTGATCTTTTCCTAAGGTGTTAACCTCTTCAAGGATAACCTGCTCTGATACCAATTGATGTTATTAACGTCAATACCACACAAGAGGGGGGTGATTTGTGTGGTACCTAATTTTCGTGTTAGAAGAACCTAGTTCTTCTAAGTGTTCTAACTACAGCAGTTTGCGGAATAATAAGTACTGAAAGTAAGTGCACAAAGATTTTTACGTGGAAAACACCTGGTGAAAAAGGTGAAAAGACTACGACCTACTACTCAGTAGGATTTTCCCAAACTCCACTAAATCACTGAGCCAAAAAACTGCATTTACAAAACTCTTTGTAAACCTAAGGATTAACTATAATCCCAGTGTAGCACACAGCCTCAACTGTTGCGACACCTTCAATTTAACTCTAACTTGAATACTCAAAGTACCTAATACAATTGCTTCTAAGAAAGCTGAAAGGTACAATATTAAAACCTACTACAATTTAACTAGACTTAGAACAAATACAATGATGAAACTGATTCTTCTATCTTAGTTCATGTAGCTTCAGTCGTGCACACTTATATCTCACATATATTGCTTGCAAATCAGACTTGCTCTTTTTGCTCTCAAATATGCTTAACTTCTGCGTATGTGCATTCACCTGTAAAAGATAACAACTTGGTTATTTAATAGATTAACAGTTAGAGTTTGATCGAGACTCCAATGCTTATCCTTAATCGATTTGAGTCCTTAACCAATACAAATTCCCATCCGTATCCTAGCTTAGGATTGTGTTCTCTTGTCATAAGGAGACTGTCCTCCTTAGAACTCAATGCAACCTTTTCGATTCCGTTCAGAAGATATTTGTTGCGCAATCTTCAATACATATCTTCCTCACGTGCCTTTCATGTGCAATGGTTATGACTAACTGTGTCTCCCAAGATGGACCAGGTCCTTCCCTGAGTTCATTTGTCAATCTTCAAAACTTCAACTGAACTTGGGCCAACAGTAACAAAGGGATTGAATAAGGAGATGGCAAGCTATGAGAAAATATTGAATCAAATCAGGCAGCAGCTAGAATATATGCAGAGTAATCTGAAAATTAGCCTTTCAAATCAAGAAATGATAGAAAAGGAAAAACATATATTACAGGAGCTAGAGAAGTGGAGTGCCATAGAAGAAAGAATCTTGAGGTAGAAATCAAGAGTTAACTGGATAGATTATGGAGATTCAAATTCTAAATACTTTTATGCCCAACTGAAGATGAGAGCAAGCAGGAATTCAATCACTTCTATGTACAATGAAAGGGGATTTAGAGTTACAGAACCAAAAGAAGTAGAAAAAGAATTTGTCACTTTTTTCAAGCAGCTCATGGGAACAGCTACTGGGATCAAACCATGTCCTAATACCAAAATTATCGAAGAAGGTGTATGCTTATCAATGCAGCAGCAACAAGAGTTAATCCAAGAGGTTACTTATGAAGAAGTTGATGCTGCAGTGAAAGACATGCCAAATGACAAAGCCCCTGGTGTGGATGGCTTTCCAGTAGAGTTCTTTAAAAAATACTGGAATGAAGTGAGACATGAGGTTTATGAAGTTGTGGTGTTCTTTTTCCAGACAAGTAAAATGAAGCAAGCATGGAATTGTACAGCTATAACATTGATTCCCAAAGGGCCAGCTCCTACAACTATGAAAGACTATAGACCTATTGCATGTTGCACTACAGTGTACAAAGTTATTGCAAAAATAATAACTAAAAGGATTAAGAAGGTAATTGATAGTATAATTGGGAAAGCACATACTACATTCATAGAAGGGAGAAGCATTGTGGATAATGTATTGTTTAGCCATGAGTTGTTTAATGGTTACAGCAGGAAGGGCCTATCACCAAGATGCATACTCAAGGTTGATTTAAAAAAGGCATATGATTCATTGGATTGGCAATTTTTAAGATATATGCTCACAGATCTTGGTTTTCCAAATAAATTTATTGGATGGATCATGGAGTGTGTGACAACAGTATCCAACTCTTTAGCACTCAATGGAGGACTTACTAAACCTTTCCCTGCTAAGAGAGGTATTAGACAAAGAGACCCAATGTCTCCTTATCTATTTATGATCGCTATGGAGTATCTGCAGAGGGAGATGAGTACACTAACTATGTATAAGGAATTCAAATACCATCCAAAATGCAAGAAGCTGGGAGTGACACACATTTATTTTGTTGACGATTTGTTAATGTTTTCCAAGGGTGACAAACAATCAGTCAATGCATTGCAGAACACGTTCAATAAGTTCTCAAGTGCATCTGAAACGCAAGCAAGTGTAGAGAAAAGTTCAATCTATATTGCTGGTGTACCGCATCATATAGAGGAAGAACTAAACAATCTTACTGGATATGCAAAAGGTGATATACCTTTTAAATATCTAGGAGTTCTATTGTCTGCAAAGAAGCTGAACATTCATCAATGTCTGCCTTTAGTTGAGAAGATTACAAAGAAAGTCAGATGTTGGTCAGCAAGGATGCTCTCATATGCAGGAAGGCTACAACTTATCAAATCAGTCCTATTTGATGTACAAACATATTGGGCTTAAATCTTCTTAATTCCAAAAAAGATTATGAAGATGATAGAGACTATATGCAGGACTTTCCTATGGACTGGTTCAAATGAGTTATCTAGGAAAGCTTTGATTGCATGGGACAAAGTATGCCAACCTAAATCGGCAGGTGGATTGAATGTGATAAATATGAAGATGTGGAACAAAGCAGCAGTGCCAAAAATACCTATGGGCTCTGGCTATGAAGAAAGATGCACTATGGATTAGATGGGCTTACTTATTACATAAAAAACAGACAGATTGAATATGTACACACACCCGAAGCAGCAGCATGGGTGGTAAGGAAGATCAAAGAGGCAAAAGACAAAGTCTTGAAAATGAGGGCAGATCAACACAATATTGCAACTATACTGGAAAACTTTTGTGAAGCAAGGTAAATTTCAGATACACAAGGCATATGTCCAGATGCAGCCCCAATTCCTTAACGTTGAATGGAAGAGTATTCACATGCACTCTCAAATTCATCCTAGGTTCAAGTTTCACCTGTGGTTGGCTATTAACCAAAGAATATCAACTGTGGATAGGCTTGTTAAACTAGCATTCAAATGCAGACATAGTGTATTTTCTGTGGAAGAGCTGAAGAAACATGAGCATCTTTATTTTTGTTGTCATAATACAAACAAGTTGTGGGAAAGGATATTGAATTGGCTGGGGCATACAAGATTGATAGGGGACTAGTAACATGGCAAAGAAGAAGGAGTATAAGGCAGAGATGACCACGATAACATTTGCAATGGTTGTGTACTGCATATGGCGTGAAAGAAACATGACGCGATTCAACAAAGGAAGATACAATATCGATGCAGTTTGTAAGGAAATTGCAATGCACATACACATACAAGGAAGGAAGAAAATCAAATGGAAGCCAGGAATAGACTTTGTAAATAGACTGCCTTAAATTGTTAGTGATACATACATAGTCTAGTTATAAATTGTAATAGAAATTAAAGACTAATGGACAGCTTTAGTCTGGATATGTAATGTCAGTTTTTTATGAAATAAAAGCAAATTTTCTTCCAAAAAAAAATCAACAACAACATCAACAAAATTTCACTTTAGGTGTATCACTCATTATATGCCAAGTTTATTAATGACTCATTATTTCTAATATTAGGAAGTGTAGTTTCAAAAAATAGAATAAGAAAATAAATAAAAAATATAATATAAGCAAATATATGGAATCACCAGAAGTAAAGATAGAGAAATAAAAGATAAATAATGTACAAAGAAAATAACTTTTAAAATTTTAAAATAAATTAAAAAGTAAAAATAAAATTTTTAAAAAAATAGAAATAAAAATTTATAAAGACAATAAATTAAAATAAAAACAAAAAGGAAAGAAACTAAAAATCAACCTTGTAATTACACAATGTAATTACCACCAATTCTCACCTCCCCCTTGAGAATTGGAGAGTGTAATTACACCCCTCCAATTATACTCAATTCCATGCTGACCAAGTAATTACTTGGTTAAACAAATATGTCAAACTGTATAATTACACTCAATTACATCTAAATTTATTTTCAATGTGGCTTTCCAAACAGGTTCTAAGGGTCTTTTACAAAATAATTTGTTTATTTAGTTCTCACAACCGTCTTTTCCTTTTTCTTTCTTGACTCTTTAAATAGTATTCCCTCCGTTCACTTTTACTTGGTATGTATACTAAAAATAGATTTTTATTTTTACTTGTTACTTTACGCATATTAAGATAAAATAATTTTTTTTCCTGTTGTTATACCCGCAATATTTTGTTACTCATTTCAAAATATTTTCTCAAATTCAATAAAATATGTATTAATTAATATGGAAGTCATGGTAAATTATGCACTTTATTTATTATTTTTTTAAGGGGGATAAAAAGTTAAAACATGCTAAGTAAAAGTGAACGGAGGAAGTAGTATAAATTTTAAAAAGAAAAAATAGAGTGGTTATTTCGTTTTTATAGATTTCAATGCTATAGTAAAGGAAACAAGATATGTATTTCTATTCCTACATTCCAGCTCTAGATTTAGAAATTTTTCCCGGAAACAATAAAGCATTTAAGGTACTCAATATTATGGAACGCCTAAAATAAGCTAGCTAGCAAAATGGACTAACTTTACCAAAGGCAAATTACATAGTTTACCCCGGATATTAGGAGCAAATCCCCATGACACATTTTCTATTATACACATAATATTTTCAAAGTGTGCTTAAGACACCTCTTTTGCTAGGTGGCAGGCGCGTGTGTAACCAAAAAGATAAAAGCGTGAACATCTTTTGTTAAGAGCCAGGTGTCAAATTTTTTTATTTTTTATTTTTTAAGTAAATGGTCCCCAGAACCCCACCCCCTTCTTCTCTTCTGCTACCTCGTTCCCCATCCCCAATTTTCCTTTCTGGTTTTTTTCAAGCCCCCCCCCCTTCATCTTCGTTGGACTCGCCGTCCCTTTTCTCTTCTCCATGATTTTACAGTCCAAATATCATATAACTTGGGCTCCTGATTTTTAGAAACTTTCAGAAAATTAGTAGCTAAATTCGATTTCTTAGCGATTCGAATAAATTAGCAGCTGAAAATGATGATGCCGTCGAATTGGATTCCGGTGATGTGACATCGTTGTGGTCGAATATGTTGGAGGAGCTGCTATTAGAGATTATACACCGAGCGGAGGCTTAAGAGGACCGTTTTCCACTCCTTCAATTTGGGTGCCACCATTTTAGGCAAAAGAAAATTGAAAATTTAAAACTTTTTGGTGTTAATCTTATAGCATAGCATGTCAAGATTTATGACTCACTTTTGCTTTGCTTTCTCTTGACTGAGATTTTATTTCTCTGTCTTCGAATTATCTTGGTCAATAACTTTGATTTTTTTTTTTTGTCTTGGAGTTATCTTGGTCAATGAATTCGAATTTATTTTGGGATTTGTACTATATGTTAAAGGTCTCATTATTTTTTGTGGTTCTGATTTTTATTGTGGTCGTCAGAGGGGGAGATGGAGATAGATATGGAGATGGAAGAGATGGAGTGTTATGACCCGAATTTTCCACCCTCGGGAGTCGTGATGGAGCCTACTTGTGAGCACGTGATTTTTGCCCTAAACTAATTATTCCCAAAAAATTCAAAACTAATTCCATCTGTTGTTAGCCTCGATAATTCCATGTGTCATTAATACTTAGGCATTTGAACTGAAATTGGTAATTCGTGTGTGATCTAAAGTTGAAGGTTTAAAATGTGTCTTGTAATTGATAATTAGGCTGCAGGCTTTGTGTGAGCTTATTTTCAGCATTCATATCAACGTTTTTATGTTAAGCTAAGAAACAAAAAAAGAAAACAATTAAAACAGTGGCCTTCATTAAAAGACTAAATTTTTGGGCCAAACCCATATCAAGCCCCAAAACCCCTCAAAACTAGCCCAGTCCACACCCCAAAACCCTGCCTGCCCCTCTACTAATTGAAACGACGTCATTTGAGCAAATCAATCTCAGCCATCCATACCTTCAAATCCAACGACCCGAATTGATTCATGAATTAACATAAAAATGTCTGAATTTATCTATCAAACCCTAGACCAATCCTTTCCTCCCCGTACCCTCCTGTTCCCCCACCAGCTCCGCCGGTGTATCACCACCTTACCCCCGCCGTATCTCCGCCGTCCACTGCCGGCCGGAAATCACCTCCATCGGCGGCGATGCCCTAAATTACCCCAAAATTTCACCACATACCCTCCTTCTCCTCCTCTTTCCAATACTCAAATCCCTTTTCTTTAAATCTTAGCCGGTCATCTCGAATAATGGATCGAAGTTTTGGTCAAGACACAAACTCATCCAAACCACCCCAAAATTACACCACCGGTTCTCCTCGTTCCCCTCATTCCAAAACCACCAACACTTTTCTTCGAATCATCACCAAAGTCTTCGAATCTTAATTCGAAAATCCGGCCAAAATGCTAAAGTGTACAAACTCACCCAAAATTACACCCCATAGTCCTTTGACCTCCCTCAACCTAAAACCTAAGCCAAAAATCGTCGAGCATCACTGGTTAATCTCGAATCGCAGATCTAGGGTTATGGGGTCGAAACTGTGTTGGGGATTTCAAGGCGTCGAGTGTTGTTTTTTAATTGACGTTATATGTTTTATAAACATATAGCACTAATTAAAATACAAACCTCGATGAATTTGGCTAAATGAAGATTATGGTAGTAAGGTTTCCTCTTCTTTTTTAGTTTCGTTTCTTTTTAGTTTGGTGCATGTTTTAGTTGTATAATTAATTGAAGTGTTAATTGACATGTAGTTCTGATTAACAGTGTGACTTGTCATCAATTTGTTTCTATTTGTTATTGTTAGTAGTAGGTCAATTTCCCTCTTTGTTAACACTGAGTCGATTTTCATTTGATTTAGTTTAAGTGTTCAGCTATTAGTTTAATTGTTAAGCAGTAGTTTTGATTAGTTCAAACTGATTAGTTCAGTCTAATTTTCTTTGTAATCTGACTCCTTATCCCTTTAGATTTTTGGCTTAATTCTGTTCCAACTTGTGTTAAAATTGTTTAGCTTAATGTCTTGTTAAGTTTAATCAAGTTTCAAAGGTTCTTCAATTCAGTGTTCATTAGTTTGAGTTTCAATTTCTTTTAATTAGTCTTAGTTTAGGTGATTGGTTATAGCTGCTAGAAGTTTAAATAGTGTCAGTAATTTCAGGGGGTTTTTAGGGGTAGTTTAGGCATGGAAAAGGGCTGATTTTTTAGGAATAGTAATTTTAAAACCAAAATAAGGGTAGCATAAGAATTTCATAGCTAAAAGAATGCCCTAGGGCCTTCTAGAAGGGGACCTTAGTGCAAGTTTTATGCATTTTTATGCAGTAACTTGGGTAACAAGGCATAAATTTAGGATATATAGTCAAATTATGAAATAAAAAAAGGGAAAAATAGGAAAACCCTTCCAGAACCTTCTGCCCCATTTGTTGCCTATAAAAGGCAACCCCAATGCCTTCACTAACAAGGTTTTCCACCCCCTAAAAATTTCCAAGTTTTACCAATCTCTGAAAAATCCCCAAAGCCTTCCAGCCTCTCAATTCACCTTAAAATCCTTTTTTTTTTCAAGTCTGAAATTTCAAATTTGAAGTTCCAAATTAAAGAGCTTTAGATCTGAAGTGTTATAGTCACAGAAGTCATAGTTTAGACAAAATTTCCAGAAAAAAACCAAATAACAAGGCACAAAAACTCGAAGTTTTACTGTTCCATTGAAGTTTTTCTGCATAATAATTTGAGATTCAGTGTTAAAGTCGCAATTCCTAGCTTACTTAAGGTCAAATGGTCTCAGCACTTCCATCTCTCAATGATTGAGGTTCTTCTAAAAGGTTTTGTAGTTGCATTTCAAGTTGATGTTGGTATATTTGAGTCGATTTTGGTTTGTTGATAGGTGGTAAATCGTTGAAGATTGTCTGGTATTGTGTCTGGGAGTCGAAATTGGTTTTGAGTTGCTGATTCACTATTGAGCTGTTGTTGCTATTCTGTTCCTGTTAAATTAACTCCTTACTCCTCCTTTATTTCGATTCCAGGTACACATACTGCATTCCTCTTGATGTAGATCCCATGTTGAAGATGAAATGAAAGTGATGCTTGATTATATTATAAATTTGGACTGTTTACTTGTATTAATCCATTGTAATTAATTTGGACTACACAAGCCATCATTTATAGCTTCCGTTTGAATATTATAAGTAAACTAGCTGTGATTGTCGTTCAAGTGGATTTTAAATGATTCGAGTTTAAATAGGGTTAGATAATTGAAGCATATTGACTGCCTCCTTATAATGTGACCAATGTCACATGTTAGCGAACCTATAGGATTCTAAATACTGAATACCTAGATTTCAGTAGATTAACCGAAGTGTGGATGTTCATGTTATCATATAGTAGATCGAAATCAGAAGGTAAAATATCGATGATGTAGTTTAAGAAGCTAAAAGCGCAAATGAGAGTTGATTTTGTGTAAGTTGGACAAGACTTAATTGAGTTAAGAACATTCAATAGTCGATAGCTCAATAACTGTATCTGAGTCGGGGACTGCCTTGGCCTTTTTGTTTTTTAGAAGACTTAGTTACATCAAAATAGTCAGAATTGTTTTAAAATGAAATCATGACTAATCTATGGTTGGTTTGGTGACTTGGAATCATTTGTCAATCCCATATCCATATTAGCTGCATTATAAAACTGACCGAAATTTCATTTAACTGGGCCACATTTTTAAGGCCCAAAACAAAAAATCGCTATGGGTCAAAACTCTTTTAACAAGATTATATAATGACATGGGGATTAATTCGCAAGTATAAATTCGGGTTTCGAATTAGGTGGCGGGTTCAAGTTAGAAGGGTCCTCCCTTTTGTTTGAATTCGGACCTGAATTCAAGATTTAGATTTATAAATGTGAACTAATTAGCCTTTGTATAGACGAATAGTACATAGAAAATCGTTGTTGCTTTAGGTTGGTCTTTAACAAAAAATGAGACGAGCCTCGCTGAACAAACCCATAAATTGCGGGGCCCTCATTAATTGTCTATATAAAAATACTTAAAACTTGGGGCGTACCTTTTAGCGAATTTCACGGCCTCCCACAAAGTTAAAAAGACGTTAGTCACTTTAGGCGCATTTTTAATAATCTTACCTTCCTAAATACGGGTGTGCATTTCATGCAACCCAAATCCAAATCCTAAAATATTAGATAAAAATGCATCGAGGATCCGGGTGAATTTCATGTGACGTGATCCAAAAATATATTTTTAAACGACGTTCACTTTCTTAAAAAAAAATTCAATTAAAAGCGGTAAATAATTTTTAAATTGCACTATAGGATATCATGTATAAAAATCAGATTCTAGCTATTTATAATAATTTAAGCGACCGTGCTAGAACCACGGGATCCAGAGGTGCCTAACACCTTCCCTCGGGTCAACAGAATTCCTTACACAGAATTTCTAGTTCGCGGACTTCAAAAGGAAAGTCGAAATTTTCCTCGATCTGGGATTCAAGATAAACCGGTGACTTGGGACACCAAAAGCCAATCCTTTTCCTAAGTGGTGACTCTAAAAATAAATAAATAATCCCAATTCGAATAATATCACTTTAAATGGAAAAACTCCCTTATACATTTATCCTTTGGGGTAGGCGTGTAAAAAAGGAGATGTGACAGCTCTGGCGACTCTGCTGGGGACACGAACCTAGAATTTCGATTCAGGGTTTAAGAATTCGAGCTTAGTACAATTATTATATTTGGCTTTATCTGATTTTTCTACATGTTCCATGCTATATGTGCTAAATGTTCTACCGCTTTGATATTTGTTGAAATTATATATATAAACTGTCGCGAATCCCTTCCTCTTTCTGAGTCTTCTACATCGTGGAGAAGGGTGCACTTCGTGTAGCTTCTCTTCTATTTAGAGTCTTTCCCAATTTAGAACGAGGTTTGGATAAGTTGCTAAGCCGGCGGAGCTTCTATATACCTGGTACGATGCCTCCCCCTCGACTCGAGTTGTCCGCTCGGGTAAGCCAGGTCTAGACCAATAAACCTAGGGTTAAACCTAGAAGAACAAAAACTCATGCCGAATCCCTAGTAGGACGCTTGTTTGCATCATGTGCATTTGACTTAGGGGACTCAACACAGGTGTTGGGTCCGTCTAGGACAGGTGACCTGAAATGAATTGACCAACCTGATGCATCTTACGTGCTACCTGCGCATTTATTTGCTCGGCTTTGCATGTTGACCGACTTATCTAAATGAGTGAAAATTGAGAAAAATAGCAGTGTTAGGACTAAGTGAGGGTGACCATTTGTGTTGAAAAACCCATGCCCAAATAGTACCGAAATGCTGCCGGATTTTTGAAAATTGAAAAAAAAAAGAGAAAATATTTGAAAAATAGAAAGAAAATTGTTGTTCAAAAATAGTCTTGATTTTGGCGAATCCGACCGAACTACGCTGGTTTGATTCTCACCGGATGTGAGATACGTAGGCAACCCCCATCGGGTCCAACCATCCTTTTGTAAAAATAGCCAAAAATACCAAAATTTTAATTTTTTGTCACAAATTAGTCGGGTGATGTCATTCTTGTTTTAAAATAAGCCGAATGTCCCCAAAAGGGCGTCAGAAGGCTGTTTTTGCAAAAACAGTCACCCTGAGTCATTTTACATGGTTTGCGGGCACAACCTTAAAATCTTCCTCCCAGAAGTCTTGAAAGGTCGTATCTGCAAAATCAAGTCTTTGTTTTTTTCTAAATAAAGAAAAAATTTGGAAAAATAGTCACTTTTTCCTTTGTATGTTGAAATAAATTATTAAAATACTCCTTAGATGTCTTTCTTTCATAAATAAAAAAAAAAATAAAAAAAAATATAAAAAATACAAATTTTGAAAAAATTGAGTCCGAAAAATATTTTTTGCTCAAAAATCCAAAATATATTTGTAAAAGTCCCTCTTTCGAAAATTAAGAGGCAACTTTCAAAATCCAAAAAATAATAATTTTCTTCCGTGTTAGAAAAAAGAGAAAATAAATGAAAATTCAAACCAAAATATTTCTTTTTACTTCTAAAATCCCCAAAGTTTCAATAAAAGAAAAGGAATTTTTAGAAGTTTTTCTTTCAAAAATTAAAAAAAAATCAAAATCAAAAAATATTTCCGTTAAAGCATTTCTTTCAAAAATTTCAAAAAAAAAGTTAGCCTACTTACCTTAATTTTGCATTTATTTGCAAGAATTACGCTTGGTCTGATTCATGCGGGGTCATGATACGTAGGCAATATACATAAGATTCGACCGTAATCCTGAAAAAAAAGAGAAAAAGAAAATACGAGGGAAATAAATAAAAGGAAAACAACAAAAGAGAAAGAAGCACAAAGAAAGAAAATAAGACATTGAGAGAAAAACCATGGCCAAAGAAAAGAAAAAGCAGAAAAAGAAAAGGAAAAGCAGAAAATGAGAGAAAACCAAACAAAAGAGAAAGAAAAGAGAAAAAGAATAAGAGAAAAGTCGGGATGACGCATGTGACCGAAGCAAACATGTAGATATGCATTTAACTGTATAGGTGCATCACACTAATGTGCAGTTACCAGTCTGTTACTTGTTTCATACTAACCGTTGTTGCTGTCATTCCAGCTGAGTATTTTAGAAACCGTGGTTGGTTTGTGGTAAACTGGCCTTGCATCGATACTTCACCAGATCCAAAGAAAAAACAGAGATGTCATCAGAAACGACCCTGCCTGCAATCCCCATACCTGAAGACAGCCCAATCTCTGGGATCCCGGCCTCTGAATCCTATACAGCTGAAGAAAATCGGATCCTGCGCTTATGCTTGATGGAAATGTGGGATGCTTGGAACAACGGGAAGGAACCCCCAAGCACTATCCCCGGATTCCCGGAATTGTTCCCTAGATCTGGAGGGGTTACCACTGTCCCCATCAGCCACCCAAATATTCCTCTAAGCCAACCTACCGTGACTGCTAACTTTTTCGGAACACCCTCTGAGGATCATCCCCAAGTGTTCTCGTCTGGAACTGCTCCCAATATCTTCACAGCTCCACCATCCTCTGCAAACAAAAACATGATTTTGACCCTTCGGTCTTCACATTTCAGATTCCAGTTCAGGCTGACCCTCCTCACTATCCTCAATATACCTACTCCCGGCCACCATATGAGCTCACACCGGGGCAGGACAAAACCCCTAAAGCCCCGGAGCAGGATGAAATGACAAAAAGAATGAGGAGTTTAGAGCAGAGTCTGAAAAATATGCAGGGTTTAAGCGGGCAGAAGAGTGTTTCTTACAATGATCTATGAATGTTCCCTCGCGTGCACCTGCCTATGGGATTCAAAATGCCAAAGTTCGAAAAGTATGATGGACATGGCGATCCCATTACTCACCTCAAAAAGTATTGTAATCAGTTGTGCGGGGCTGGTGGAAAAGAAGAGTTATTAATGGCTTACTTTGGAGAAAGCTTGGAGGGCATAGCGTCAGAGTGGTACATGGATCAGGACATATCTCGATGGAATATCTAGAATGACCTTGCTAGAGATTTTGTTCTACAATTTCAATACAATATAGACATTGCGCCAGACAGGAACTCCTTGGTGAATCTCAAGAAAAAACCCTAAGAGAGTTTTCGCGAATATGCAATTAAATGGCGTGAACAGGCGTCAAGGGTAAAGCCTCCAATGGATGAGGTTGAGATGGTCACTGTCTTCCTACAGGCCCAGGAAGCAGATTATTTTCAAAACATGATGTCCGCCATGGGTAAGCCTTTCGCAGAGGCAATAAAAATCGAAGACATGGTGGAGAATGGACTGAAAACAGGCAAAATTTTGATCCAATCAGCTATTAGATCAACCTTCCAAGCCATCTAACGCGGGTCTGGAGGAATGGCAAAGGGTAGGACGAAAGAGGAAACGTCCGTGGCAACTTCGGGTGCGAGAAGACACCGCGCTCCTAGACCCATGTTTTCAGAAAGAACCCCTCAACATTATTACCCTCATCAAGAAATGTCCCATGCTCCACAACCATATGCGGCCATGAACGCTCAAACCTTTGCCCGACCGCAGCCACATGCCAACAGAAATCAACCTCCGTTCCTAAGAAATCAGCCCCCCCACCAGAACCACTATAATCCCCGACCACCACAAAATAACTTCCGCCCTTGGGAACCACCTAGACGACCAAATTTTACCCTGATTGGTGAACCCTACTCCAGTTTGTTCCCGAAACTCGTCCAGATGAACCTACTACAGCCTATCCCCCAAAACAGATAGAACCCGGAATCTCCAACCTATCAACAGGGTGTCCACTGTGCCTATCATTCAGGAGTTGAAGGGCATAGTACTGACAACTGCTGGACATTGAAGAAAGCTGTAGAAGATTTGATCGAACAAGGAAAAATAGTGTTGAAGGATGAAGAAGCCCCGAATGTTACCAATAACCCTTTGCCTGCTCACAACAACGGGCCATTAATCGGGATGATTTGTGAATATAGGGAGTTTGATCCAACCTTAAAAGCTATAATTGCTATCGCTGATGCAGAAAGAAAGCCAAAGTTGGCCTCGAAGCAAGAGGAAGGGGAAAAGAAGAGCAAAATCACCAAGACAGAACCAGAAAAGAAAACTGATTTAAAAAATAGAACACAAATGTACGTACCCAAGCAAGCCTATGTGGTGCAGGGGACAATCAAACCACCTCGGCTGAGGAGCCAGTCGTTCCTGGATGCGTACCATACAAGCCTAGGATGAGCTCTGCTGCGGTACCATGGAGTTATCATCAGACAATGGTAACATACAAGGGTAAAGAGATATTGGGAGGGCTGCTAGACAATTCCCCTGTTGGGAAATATTCAAATGTAGAGGAGGCAAACAATGCCACCAGAAGGCATTTCCCGCCTAAGAAATATGTGAGTGTTGAGGAAGCATAAGTGGAAAAAATGAAAAGGGCTGATTATACGATGCCACATCTTTATGAGACCTTTGTCAGGCCTAAGTATAGTGAAGAGGAAGACGATGAGGTTTTTACAGTTGAAGAAAGTGAAGAAATATGCGGAGCTATGAGACAACTGCTTTATAAAGACAACATGGTTCAGCCGGGAGAGGGCACTAGCACCGCTGAGGTGTTATACATAGGACCAAGCACCAAGCTCCAAAACTGGAAGGCTACGCCATTCCCGATCAGGCGGGAGTCCCGGTAGACTAGCACTGCCACTTTTTCTGCATCCCGAGTTATTCAGGGTATAGATATCGGATGTTTCCTGTAGTTTCTTGTCTTTCAATTCCCGAATGTGAACCTTGTTATCTTCAAAATTCCAAAGAAATGAAATCAATATTTCATCGTTCATTTTTCTTTATTCTTGTTTATTTTGTTATTCTTCTTCTTCATTTCTTCTCTTTAGCTCTAATAATGCAGCTTTAAATAACATGACATGCTTGCGGACTTCATGCCCAGACTCAAACACGTTGTCTAACTGTAAAATAATGAATCAAGAACCGGAATATGATGAAGAAGGTAACCTTGAGGAAATAAAACAAAGAATTGAAACAATTGAAGGAAAATTTGTTCGCGAGTTGGAAAGGTCCATACATTACAACAAAAGAGGGTGTTGTACTCAGGGCACATCCGGGCATTTGTACCAACAAAGAATGGCCCGCACTTACAACAAGAAGGTGTGTCCCAGGAATTTTGAAATGGTCGTGTTAAGACGCATTCTCCCTCATCACTAGTAAGCAAAAGGAAAACTCGCTCCTAATTCGAAGAGTCCATACATCATCTGGAAAATATTTCCGAGTAGAGCACCGTATCTGAGAGACATTGAAGGAAATGATCCTAAAACAACAGTCAATGCGGATGCAGTAAAGAGGTACTATGTCTATATCAGGCTTTTGTGTAATTGAGATGACGAAGGCTTTCCTTCCCGCTACCCCAAACACTATCAATCCTTCGTAAACCCTTTGAGATGGTTACGTTTCTTTGATTACCCTCTTTGGAACCCGGAAGTACGAAAAGAAAAGAAAAGAAAAGAAAGGAAAAAGAAAAGAGAAGAAAAGGAAAAAAAACAAAAAAAAAACAAAGAAAACAAAGAAAAAACAACAGAAACAAAAAAATATCTGCCTGGACTACGTTTGGCTTGATCCCGAAAGGGTACGTAGGCAGCCTCTCCCTGAGGTTCATTCACACCAAAACAAAAATCCCAATTTCCCCAAAAATTGAAACTGGGGCAGATAATTTTATGGTTCGGCCCTGAATTCGCCAAAATGGTTCCAAAGTTGTAGTTCCACCCAAAATCCTTTTACCCAAAAACCTTGCCCAAGTCCTTCCGATCAATTGACAAAAGCGGGAAAGTGGAAAACATCATTGTTGGAATCTGATACAATTCAAAGTGAGAAATAAAATGAGAGAGTCTTATCAGTAAAAACCTTCGGGTACCATAAGGCGATGGTGAGTAGAGAAAATGAAAATAAGAGAGTCCGATTAGTGAAAACTCGCAAAAAGCACTATCGGGCGACGGTGAGAAGAGAAATGAGAGAGGTCGATTGGCGAAAATAGGCAAAGGGCGTTGTCGGCCGAAAAGAAGACATCTCATCACTAAAAGAGTCCTGGCAAGGTTCCCTGATTTTGAAATGCAGATCAATGGATTCACGAGAAGCTGGAAAGTGTGTATGGGTCAGGCGTCCAGTCCAAGAAGCATGTCATGATTCAGTTGAAGCCAGCATGCACACCCCAGATAAGTCATTCTTTTCCCATCGAAAGGGACGCTTCTCTTTAAACTCATTCGCTTGCCTTTTGTATATTTCTTCCTTGAATCCCTTTCGGTTTAACATTGATTCCGGAATTACTATAAAGAAAGGTGGCAGGATTGGTTCTATCGGGCTCCGCCTGGTCAGAGTCGAAGAAAATGCCCAACCTTAGCGGGTGCGTCAGTCCAATCCCGATTGACCATGATAATTGATGTTTTCAAAGTAAAGACATTGGAAAAGAAAAAAATCAAAGGCAAAAGCAGAATAAAGTGAAAAGGCTGGAGCCCACACAGGCGAGTGGTTTGAAAAGAGATTCACCCTCAAGGCCAACAAGCAGCAAAGTTCTCAATGGAAAGGGGGTTGGGATCAAGCAATTGGGATGATCAAGGCCACATAACCGACCACCGTTTCAAACTAACAAATTGTTCTTTGTTGAAAACAGGTCTTATTCAGAGCAACCGTGCAAGAAGCAGGTGCAGCCCAAAAGAAATGAAATGCGCGAGCGCTGAAATAGTTTTGCAGCAGGAAAATGACCAAAAAGGAAGTTTCCCGGAATTCTTTCATGCGTTCTGCTAAATAAAAAAGAAAAATATAAAAGAAGAAGAAAAGAAGAAAAAAAAATAAAAATGAAAATCCCAAAAAACAAATCATAATAGTATAAGAGCATTTTTCTTTCAAAATCCCGGCCAAAAAATCGATGAGTTTTTTCTTTCCAAATCCAGGCCAAAAAGCTGAGGATCTCCCGGCCAAAAAACCGCGGAGCTTTTTCTTTCAAAATTCCGGCCAAAAAATCGAGGATCTCTCGGCCAAAAAACCGTGGAGCTTTTTCTCTCTCCAAATCCCGGCCCAAAAATCGAGGATATCCCGGCCAAAAAACCGTGAAGCTTTTTTCTTTCAAAGTCGCGGGCAAAAAAATCGAGGATCTCCCGGCCAAAAAACCGCGGAGCTTTTTTTTCTTTCCAAATCCCGGCCAAAAAACCGAGGATCTCCCGACCAAAAAACCGTGGGGCTTTTTCTTTCAAAATCCTGGCCAAAAAATCGAGGATCTCCCAGCCAAAAAATTACGGAGCCTTTTCTTTCAAAATCCCGGCCAAAAAACCAAAGATCTCCCGGCCAAAAAACCACGGAGCTTTTTGTCTTTCCAAATCCCGGCAAAAAAACCGAGGATCTCCCGGCCAAAAAACCGCGGGGCTTTTTTTTTCAAATTCCGGCCAAAAAACCGAGGATTTCCTGGCCAAAAAACCGCGGAGCTTTTTCTTTCCATATCTCGGCCAAAAAATCGAGGAACTCCCGGCCAAAAAACCGTGGAGATTTTTTCTTTCCAAATCCCGGCCAAAAAACCGAGGATCTCCCGTCCAAAAAATCGTGTAGATTTTTCTTTCAAAACCCCAGCGAAAAAATCGAGGATCTCCCGGCCAAAAAACCGTGGAGCTTTTTCTTTCAAAATCCCGGCCAAAAAACCGATGATCTCCCGGCCAAAAAATTGCAGAGCTTTTTCTTTCAAAATCCCGGCCAGAAAAATGTGGAGCCTTTTTTTCTTTCCAAATCCCGTCCGAAAATCGAGGGTCTCCCTACACAATCCTGATTCGATCGCTTAGATATGTGTCACAACTAACTCACGAAATTTTTCTAGTAAAAATTGGGGCAGAAAATTTCGTTTGTTTGTTTGTTTTGGTATCTTAAGCAGGTCGACCTCAAGACACAAGGTGTGAGATGACCAATGGACTAAATCTTAATCCAGAATCAAGAACAGAAGAAAAGAACAAAAAGAAATGAACTCAAATGTGAAACAAGCAAGGGCGCAGATTGCTCAAGATCAGATTGAAGTCACAAGCTCTGCTGATCCTGTTTTGACCCAATGCTGCATGAAGAAGAAAACACCTACAACTTACGAGCATCAAGATTCAGACCGAAGTCCACAGCAAAATCAGCTAAGACTCAAGATCAAGTTTCAAGAGAATCATAGATAGGAATCTTGTAACTCATAGTTGATAGGCATAGCTAGCTTAGCTTTGACTTTCCTTTTGGTGTAATAAGGAGGTCAGCAAGCAGTAGCAGCAGCAACAGCAGTGAATCGCAGCTCATGGTAGTCCAAGCTACCAGACCTTCAAGAACTATACTGACCTGATTCCTTCATAGCCAAGGATATGTAGGCAACCTTTAAAGTAGGGTTTGGTCAGACGGTTTTTTAAAATGCTTCTCATGGAGTACCGAGCAGGAAAAAATCCTTCATAGTGCTCATTTATATTTGCCTGAAAACCCTTCGTGTCTTCGAGCAAAGAGAGGCAGCTGTGAGCTCGTGATTTTTGCCACGCTTAATTTACTCCTATAAAATTCTTTAGAATTAGAATTTTCTTTTATTATTTGAATTTTAGGAATTAACTGCATGATTTTGTATTTTGTTTGCATTTTTTGCTTGTGCATTTTTATTAATAAAATTCAAAAAAAAAAAATACAAAATAGCATTTAGATTCCAATTTTAGCATTTTATTAGTGAGTCAATATTACACAATATAAGAATAACCAAAAATAGTCCTTTTACAATTTTAAATTCTTCATTTTACATTTTTGGTTTAGTTTTCTCTTAAATTAGGAATTAGTTAATTTTGAAAATTAATTAATATAATTTTAGATTTTTATCTGGGTCTTACATAATAAAATCATAAAATACAAAAAAAAAATATAATAATAATAAGTAAAACGCAAAATAAATGCAAAAAGGAATAAAAAAAGAGAGAATTAAAATGATGCGGTCTTGATAAAAGACCAAAAATTTTGGGCCAAACCCATATCAAGCCCCAAAACCCCTCAAAACTAGCCCAGTCCACACCCCAAAACCCGGCCTGCCCCTCTACTAATTGAAACGATGTTGTTTGAGCAAATCAATCTCAACCATCCATACCCTCAAATCCAACGGCCCGGATTGATTCATGAATTAACACAAAAATGTCTGAATTTATCTATCAAACCCTAGACCAATCCTTTCCACCTCGTACCCTCCTGTTCCTCCGCCAGCTCTGCCGGTATATCACCACCTTACCCCCGCCGTATCTCCGGCGTTCGCCGCCAGCCGAAAATCGCCTCCGCCGGCGGCGATGCCCTAAATTACCCCAAAATTTCACCACATACCCTCCTTCTCCTCCTCTTTCCAACCCTCATATCCCTGTTCTTCAAATTTTAGCCGGTCATCTCGAATAATGGATCGAAGTTTCGGTCAAGACACAAACTCATCCAAACCACCCCAAAATTACACCACCGATTCTCCTCGTTCCCCTCATTCCAAATCCACCAACAGTTTTCTTCGAATCATCACCAAAGTCTTCGAATCTTAATTCGAAAATTCGGCCAAAATGCTAAAGTGTCCAAACTCACCCAAAATCACACCCCATAGTCCTTTGACCTCCCTCAACCTGAAACCTAAGCCAAAAATCGTCGAGCATCACTGGTTAATCTCGAATCACAGATCTAGGGTTATGGGGTCGAAACTGTGTTGGGGATTTCAAGGCGTCGAGTGTTGTTTTTTAATTGACGCTATATGTTTTATAAACATATAGCACTAATTAAAATACAAACCTCGATGAATTTGGCTAAATGAAGATTATGGCAGTAAGTTTTCCTCTTCTTTTTTAGTTTCGTTTCTTTTTAGTTTGGTGCATGTTTTAGTTGTTTAATTAATTGAAGTGTTAATTGCCATGTAGTTCTGATTAACAGTGTGGCTTGGCATCAATTTGTTTCTATTTGTTATTGTTAGTAGTAGGTCAGTTTCCCTCTTTGATAACACTGAATCAATTTTCATTTGATTTAGTTTAAGTGTTCAGCTATTAGTTTAATTTTTAAGCAGTAGTTTTGATTAGTTGAAACTGATTATTTTAGTCTAATTTTCTTTGTAATTTGACTCCTTATCCCTTTAGATTTTCGGTTTAATTCTGTTCCAACTTGTGTTAAAACTGTTTAGCTTAATGTCTTGTTAAGTTTAATCAAGTTTCAAAGGTTCTTCAATTCAGTGTTCATTAGTTTGAGTTTCAATTTCTTTTAATTAGTCTTAGTTTAGGTGGTTGGTTATAGTTGCTAGAAGTTTAAGTAGTGTCAGTAATTTCAGGGGGTTTTCAGGGGTAGTTTAGGCATGGAAAAGGGCTGATTTTTTAGGAATAGTAATTTCAAAACCAAAATAAGGGTAGCATAGGAATGTCATAGCTAAAATAATATCCTAGGGCCTTCTAGAAGGGGGCCTTAGTGCAAGTTTTCTGTATTTTTATGCAGTAACTTGGGTAACAAGGCATAAATTTAGGATATAATAGTCAAATTATGAAATAAAAAAGGGAAAAAAACAGGAAAACCCTTCCAGAACCTTTTGCCCCATTTGTTGCCTATAAAAGGCAACCCCAATGCCTTCACTAACAAGTTATCCACCCCCTTGAAAATTCCCAAGTTTTACCAATCTCTGAAAAATCCCCAAAGCCTTCCAGCCTCTGAATTCACCTTAAAATCCTCTTTTTTTCAAGTCTGAAATTTCAAATTTGAAGTTCCAAATTAAAGAGCTTTAGATCTGAAGTGTTATAGTCATAGAAGTCATAGTTTAGACAAAATTTCCAGAAAAAAAACCAAATAAAAAGGCACAAAAACTCGAAGTTTTACTGTTCCATTGAAGTTTTTCTGCATAATAATTGAGATTCAGTGTTAAAGTTGCAATTCCTAGCTTACTTAAGGCCAAATGGTCTCAGCACTTCCATCTCTCAATGATTGAGGTTCTTCTAAAAGGTTTTGTGGTTGCATTTCAAGTTGATGTTGGTATATTTGAGTCGATTTTGGTCTGTTGATTGGAGGTAAATCGCTGAAGATTGTCTGGTATTGCGTCTGGGAGTCGAAATTGGTTTTGAGTTGCTGATTCACTATTGAGCTGTTATTGTTGTTCTGTTCCTGTTAAATTAACTCCTTACTCCTCCTTTATTTCGATTCCAGGTACACATACTGCATTCCTATTGATGTAGATCCCAAGTTGAAGATGAAATGAAAGTGATGCCTTATTATACAGTAAATTTGGATTGTTTACTTGTATTAATCCATTGTAATTAATTTGGACTACATGAGCCATCATTTATAGCTTCTGTTTGAATATTATAAGTAAACTAGTTGTGATTGTCGTTCAAGTGGATTTTAAATGATTCGAGTTTTAACAGGGTTAGATAATTGAAGCATATTGACTGCCTCCTTATAATGTGACCAATGTCACATGTTAGCTAACCTATAGGATTCTAAATGCTGAATACCTAGATTTTAGTAGATTAACTGGAGTGTGGATGTTCATGTTATCATATGGTAGATCGAAATCAGAAGGTAAAATATCGATGATGTAGTTTAAGAAGCTAAAAGCGCAAATGAGCATTGATTTTGTGTAAGTTGGACAAGACTTAATTGAGTTAAGAACGTTCAATAGTTGATAGCTCAATAACTGTATCTGAGTCGGTGACTGGCTTGGCCTTTTTATTTTTTAGAAGACATAGTTACATCAAAATAGTCAGAATCGTTTTAAAATGAAATCATGACTAATCTATGGTTGGTTTGGTGACTTGGAATCATTTGCCAATCCCATATCCATATTAGCTACATTATAAAACTGACCGAAATTTCATTTAACCGGGCCACATTTTTAAGGCCCAAAACAAAAAATCGTTATGGGTCAAAACTCTTTTAACAAGATTATATAAGGACATGGGGATTAATTCGCAAGTATAAATTCGGGTTTCGAATTAGGTGGCGGGTTCAAGTTAGAAGGGTCCTCCCTTTTGTTTGAATTCAGACCTGAATTCGAGATTTAGATTTATAAATATGAACTAATTAGCCTTTGTAGAGACAAATAGTACATAGAAAATCATAGTTGCTTTAGGTTGGCCTTTAACAAAAAATGAGATGAGCCTCGCCGAACAAACCCATAAATTGCGGGGCCCTCACTAATTGTCTATATAAAAATACTTAAAACTTGGGGCGTGCCGTTTAGCGAATTTCACGGCCTCCCACAAAGTTAAAAAGACGTTAGTCACTTTAGGCGCGTTTTTAATAATCTTACCTTCCTAAATACGGGTGTGCATTTCATGCAACCCAAATCCAAATCCTAAAATGTTGGATAAAAATGTGTCGAGGATCCGGGTGCATTTCATGTGACGTGATCCAAAAACACATATTAAACGACATTCACTTTCTTAAAAAAAAATTCAATTAAAAGCGGTAAATAATTTTTAAATTGCACTATAGGATAGCATGTATAAAAATCAGATTCTAGCCATTTATAATAATTTAAGCGACCGCGCTAGAACCACGGGATCTGGGGGTGCCTAATACCTTCTCTCGGGTCAACAGAATTCCTTACACAGAATTTCTGGTTTGCGGACTTCAAAAGGAAAGTCGAAATTTTCCTCGATCTGGGATTCAAGATAAACCGGTGACTTGGGACACCAAAAGCCAATCCTTTCCCAAGTGGCTACTCTAAAAATAAATAAATAATCCCAATTCGAATAATGTCACTTTAAATGAAAAAACTCCCTTATACATTTATCCTTCGGGGTAGGTATGTAAAAAAGGAGGTGTGACACTACTAATAGGAGCTAGGCAAGCCAATTATCAATTACCTCTTTTAACAAACCACGACAATATTAGAAATAATGAAATATTTAATAATAAAGCGGAAGCCTCAAACCTAGATAACTGAAAGAAATGCGAAAGTTTAACAATTCCTCTACCCATGACTGGTGTAACAATACTCACGAACGTCTAGAGAATACTAAATACAAGGTTTGAATGAAACATAAACTGTCTGCTTCGATACAAATGATAACAAACTGAATAAAATAGAAAGGACTTCGGGCCTGCGGATGTCAGCAAGGCTACCTGGAATGTTCCTGGACTAGAAGCTCGCTCCTAGAATGCTACTGCTACTCAAATGCTGCTCCAACACCGAGATCTGTGCAAAAAGATACATAGAGTGTAGCATCAGCACAACCGACCCCATGTGCTGGTAAGTGCCTGGCCTAATCCCGGCGAAGTAGTGACGAGGCTAGACAGGATCTACCAAAAATAACCTGTGCATCTATATATATATATACACACACACACACACACATATACATACAATAGCAACGAAACTAACAACAGAAAACATCAAATAAAACTGGGAAGGGGCATGCTCGGGGAGATACAGCGAAAAATAGATCAACGGATATAACAACGAAACTACATCAATACTATGACTCATATTAGTGATCGGCGCGCCACACGATCCCATAGTTTATATTTATAAGTGAACGACGTGCCACAATATCCCATTTCATAATATTACGTGGTAGGCGTACCACTCGCTCCCATTTCATAATATCACGTGGTAGGCGTACCACTCGCTCCCATTTCATAGTATCACGTGGTAGGCGTACCACTCGCTCCCATTTCATAGTATCACGTGGTAGGCGTACCATTCGTTCCCATTTCATAGTATCACGTGGTAGGCGTACCACTCGCTCCCATTTTATAATATCACGTGGTAGGCGTACCACTCGCTCCCATTTTATAATATCACGTGGTAGGCGTACCACTCGCTCCCATTTCATAATATATAAGTGGTCGGCGTACCACACGATCCCATTTCATAATATCTCGTAGTTGGCATGCCACACGATTCCATTTCTTTCAACACAATACACAAAATAATCCTAACAAGGGAACAAGATAATTTAATAAACTATCCCGGCAAGGGAGATCCAGCTATGACCAAACTTATTCAATTTCTACTTAACATATTTAAATTAATGCTCAGTCTCAACAATTACCGGCTCCGTGTTTAAAGATTTCCAACCAAGTCCTCATAAACAACAATTATGAATTCGATAATTTAGAAATTCAGGACTCACAGTCATGCTCGACACCAGTGTATAGATACTCATCACCATGTCTATACACCGTACTAGGCAAATAACAATTAGCAAATAAGACTCTACTCCTATTCCCTCAAGCCAAAGTTAGACCAAAGATTTACCTCGAATGCTCCAAAGAATAGCAATCAATCCTCAAATATCGCCTTTCCTCTACAATCTGACTCCGAAATAATGATATCTAGGCACAATTAATTCAATAGTATCAATAAGGACTCAATGACAACACCCCATAGCCTAGATATGAATTTCCTAACATTCTTCCAAAATTACCAAAATTTGACACCAGGTCCACATGGTCCAAACACGAGGCTCGGACCAAAATCTAATCACCCATAACCCCACGAGTTCAAATATGCACTTTGTTTTAAGATTCGACCCCAAATTGAGGTTGAATCACCCAAAATTCTCAAAACTCTAATTCTACCCAAAACCCTTAATTTCCTACTTTGATTTCATGATTTAGGTCTAGAAATTTGATAAATGATGATAGAAAATAAAGAAAACGAGTTAGATAATACTTACCCAAGAATCTTTGGTGAAGAATAGCTCTAAAAATCGCTTATGGGGTGTGGGAAAGAAGAGCTCGTGTGAAACTTGGGAATAATCCCGTAATGGTTCTATTTTGAACTTAAAAATTCGCTGGGCAAAATTGTCCTTCGCGTTCGCGGGAAAGGGGCCACATTCGCGAAGGGTAAACTGGGCAATCATCGCGTTCGCGTGAGAGTCAACGCGAATGCATAGAGGAAAAATGTTGGGGGGTCCAAGATTGGCCTACGCGAACGCGTGTTAAGGGACGCGAACGCGATAGAGGACACAGTAAATCATCGCGATCGCGATGGCCAGAACGCGAACGCGAAGAAGGGAAATACTGGGGCCTGAATTTGGCTTATGCGTTCGCGAGTGTCAAGATACGAACGCGAAGGGGGAAGGTGCAGAGCTACGCGAACGCGAGCCTAACGATGCGAACGCGATGAAGAAAGCCCCTGTGCAAAAATTGCAGAAAATCTGCTAACTTCTTAAGTCCAAAACCACACCGAACACCTCCGAAAACACACCCGAGCCCTCGGGGCTCCCAACCAATCACACACACTAACTCAACAACATCCTACAAACTTATCCGTGCGATCAAATCGCCAAAATAACATCATAAACGAGGAATCGAACCTCAAAATCATCACTTTTCATTATAACTTCATAAACTTCAAACTTTAGATATTTAAGTCCGAAACACGTCAAATGACGTCCGATTTAGAGCAAACTTTACAGAAAGCGCTTAACACATATTTAAGACTTGTATCGGACGTCGGAACCAAAATACGTGCCCGATACTAATGTTTTCTAACTCATTTTCATTTCAAATTTTCATATCATTTTCAGAAAAATAATTTCTTTCAAAAATTTATTTCTCGGGCTCGGGACCTCGAATTTCAATTTCGGGAATACGCCCGTGTCCCATATTCTTCTACGGACCCTCCAGGACCGTCAAATCACGGGTCCGGGTCCGTTTTCCAAAAATATTGACCGAAGTCAACTTTAATCATTTTAATATCAAAATTCTTCAATTTTTTTTTACAGAATTCACATATTTCAACATAAAAGCTTTCTGGCTACACGCCCGGTCTGCGCACACAAATCGAGGCAACTAAAAGTGAGGTTTTTAAGGCTTCAGAAGCACGGAACTAATGAGGAAACAGGTGATGACCCTTTGGGTCATCACATGAAGTCAAAGAAGATGAAGGTATATGTGTAATTTTATATTTTTAATATTATTATTTTAAGTTAATGACACGTGTTACGACCTTATTGGTGCGTGACATTAAACATGATTTACTAAACTGGTCAAAGAAAAAAAAGTGTGTCTTAGTTATATTTTGCAAAAGGTTGACTGTGTAAAGTAATTTTCTCCGTAAAAAATATATAATAGGGATTGGTCCATAATTTAAGGGATAACTTAT
Organism: Nicotiana glauca; assembly: GCA_026770625.1. Taxonomy (NCBI): domain Eukaryota; kingdom Viridiplantae; phylum Streptophyta; class Magnoliopsida; order Solanales; family Solanaceae; genus Nicotiana; species Nicotiana glauca. Next base: position 35,906 of record MU668488.1, read on the forward strand.
GTATTTTGCCTCTGTAAATTATATATCTTGAATGATGAATACTACTGCCTAGTGGTTTCTATAATTCTATCTATTGTCAATAAAAGGTGAAATTGACTAGAAGATGGGAAGAAACTAATCAATGTAGCCACATTTTAGAAGCTCTATACCATAAAGTTCTATTACTAGGTATACGAAGAACAAAGAAGAGTTCATACATTCAATTTTATATTTATTCAATATATATAAAAAAAATTTAAGCGTTTCGAGAGGGACACCCTAATTTCGTGCGTTGGAATTTCACTAGTCGCTTAAGCTCATGGGCGGATTTAGTGTATTAGTTAGGGTTTTCATGAACACATTAACTTTTGTCAAGATTCTATATTTGTATTGAAAAATTCATCAAATTCAAATGTATAAGAATATATTTAGTTTGGAACTCAATCTGTTAATACATTTATTATTGTATATTAACTTAAAAATTTTATAGGAACAAAAAACTTAAAATCCTGAATCTGCCTTTATTAACCAGTATGTAAAAGAGAAACTCATAGTAATTCAAATTATTTCTATTTAGAACCCATAAGTATTAAGTTTTCAGAATTAATCCAACAGTTGCATCTTTTCCTTCTCAGAATTCATTTCCAACATGAGATCAAGCGAAAGGTATCCTTTTGTTAACAAATTAGTTTCAGCACTTAAATTTTTTTAGTACTTAATTAATAAGCTACTTTCAATTAATGGATCTTTATACAAATAGTCAAACAAATTCATTATTTATTTTAATTAATATACATAGATTATGTAATAATTATACACAGTTAGATATATATATTATATATAAATTATACTTATATTATATATTGACTAGTTGTTTTTAATTTAAACAATTACATTGGTGATTATTTATATTACTTATTCTTGAATGAATTACCCGAAAATTTGTTCAAGACAAAGGGAAAAACATGATTCCCACTCTGAACAATTATAAGAAGATGATCGAAATGGAATAATCAAAAAGCAGAGTAAAATTGTACGGTACAATTTGTACCCAATGAAACGATGGCGACAAATTAGAATTGGGAAATCCTCTCTGCTTCAAAATAAAAAACATCTTACAAGTAAGGCACTGTCAACCTCAATGCCACGTGTTTCTCTCATTTAGACTGACCTAACATGACTCATGCTTTTCATCTTTTCTTCTCTACATTATTAATGTAAAAAAACATTCACCTCATAGTATTTGAATTCAGTTACCTTATTTTATTATAAATTTGAAAAACAAGAAAATAAAATTTCGAGTGCAAATGCCAAAAGGTTCAACTCTCGAGTAGTACGAATTATTTTGCAAAAGTTTAACAATATAACAACAGGGAGCGATTTCATTTATCAGATCGTCGTTCAACTATCTCAAATTATCTACTAAAATTATTTTTCTTTCGTTTGTAACAATAAAGTTACTGAATTATGTCTATTGCACGCAAAAGGTCATTCAACTAGATTTTTCAAATCTTGAATTGACAAATACCTATTTTACCCTCTAAATTTTAAACATTTATCTTCTTTTTATTTTTTTAAAACTTTTTATTTATTTATACTGTAAACTTACCTATAGAATAAATAAATATTATTTATAAATTAAAAATATAAAAGTATTTTAGTATTGACAACAAAAATTCAAAAATTTATGTACACAATTCAAAATGAAAGAAAACAAAGGTTGTAAAATATATATTCCATGCACGTAATATAAAAATAATTATTTAAATAAATTTATGTTTATAATATATATTATATATTCTTGAAAAGTATGTTCAATTATATTATTATGTTTCTACCAACTTTTCGCATATCAAGAGAAAAATAATTTATTTTTTCTGTTTTGCCCTTAACATTAATTACTCATCCAAATTATATTTCAAATTTATTAAGACTATACACCAAGTAATATCGATATAATGGTATATTATGTACTTTATTTATTGTCTCTTAAGGAGCTTGCAAGGTTCAAAGTGAACAAGTGAAAGTGAACTTAGGGAGTAATTAAATTAAGAGAAAATAGTAATATGAAGTTGAAATTCAGTAAATATACAACTGAAGGCTGAGCAAACAATATATACTAAATCGAGGAGACAGGACACGTTCCTGTGCTGGAACTACATCCCTCACAAGAAACAAGAAATGAAAATTTTCAAATCTTGAGGAAGAAAACTATGCAACTACTCAACCATATATAACATACATTCCATTGGTCATTATTGGTGTCAAAGGGGAAGTATCTCCGCAATCTTTTTAATTATTAATTGTTTTTGGACGAATGCGTATTTTTGTTAAATTTTTTTT
>MU668488.1:48102-59449 GCA_026770625.1 Nicotiana glauca
ATATATATATATATATATATATATATATATATATATATATTATTCGACGTAACTTTTCGACTTTGGGAATTCAATTCAACCCTTAAATACACTTCGCTATGCCAGCAAAATGTTTTCGAGAATTCCTATATAAGTTCAAGAATTACTCTTTAAAACCAAGAACATATGCAAATTTGTCATCACATTACATGGCAATATTTAATTGGTAGAGAAAGCTGCCCTACAAAAGATTATCAAAATATATACTTGTGGGAAGAAATCATCGGGAATAGCTTCTTCCCAATTACCAAGTCCAATTGCTAGCGTAAGAAGTTTAATAATTTTATCTTGATTGTGTTATTCGTAAAACTTTATCATTTTCATGTCATTTTTGGTCAAGTATATCGATTAAGTTATTTTTATTTTCGTACAACGATAGCATTCGAATCACTTGCTATTAAATACCTACTATATCCCATAATCATAAAATAATTTCATTAAAACCAAACTACTCGTAATCTGTGGTAAAAATAGCATGATTCAACCAAAGAAGGTATAATTTATTAACTCCACAACAAATATTTTGACGATTATTTTTTCAACTTCACCATTACTTTTGGGGAATACTATTTTTATTGTTTTGGTAAAATTCGGGGGAATACTATTTGAGATGGTAATTCCCAATAAAGTTTACTTTTTTTTTTTTCAGAAATACGTTTAGAATTACAGTAACGAAATGTTTGATATAAAATTTTATGATTGGTCAAATTGTGACATAATATGCTTAAATGCATAGCATGAGCTTTATGTAAGAGGTGGAGAACATCATTTTAAAACGTTGGGAAGTGGTTACATGTCTAGTTCCAAAGGGACAATATCTTTGATCTATGTACCAAAGTGCCCTAATCTTTTTTGCTTTTATGGGTAAATGTAAAACTCTTCTAAATATTCAGCGTGAAATTCTCAAAAGTATAATGTTTTTTGCTTTAAAATAAAGTACCTTTGCGGCCGCCGTCTCCTACTTCCCATCTTAGGGTGTCATTAGGAATTGTCTATGTAGGTTTATAGAGGTTTAGGAATGTAGGTTAAGTTCAAATCTATATATAATAAAAGGAGAGGCAAAAACATATTATTAAGACAAGTAGCATAATCATAAAAAGCCAAGTGTCATTGTTAAAATAAACTACCTTTTTAACTAAAAAACTTTTTTAAATTTTGAATTAATTAGTTACTCTTTTTGAATTAATAAATATAAATATTGTATAATTANAAAATTTCTGCGCATCGCGCGGGTTGTTATACTAGTTAATTATTATTTCTGTGGATAGGCACAATAATGAGGGTTTTGAAGATGAGTAAATAACATCGGACTGGCTCTTCTTATTTAAGCAAGCACCAAATTTTTGACTCAAAATTTAGGGAAGATTTTCACTCTTTTTTTCTTGTTAAAGGGGAATCTCACTCTAGTAAAGCTCCAACACAAATTCACGATAAACTCACAGCTAAATTAGTTGTTGCTAAAAGGATATGAAATCTAAACTTTTAGTATTTACAAGCACCAAACGAAATTAGGATACATGAACACTTGAATAGTATGAAAATAGTTTAGATTAAAGGGAATCAAGTTGTTGCCACAAATGGAAATTTTCTGCTATACTTTAGAATAACGTTTCATAAATGCAATCAATATACAAACTTTAAAAATGACAAAATTTTCCCATCTTCCAAGTAACTTTTTTTTTCCTTGCAGAATATTTCAAATGTTGTCGTAATAAACATGTTAGAGAGAAAGATATGGAAAATAAAATAACACGATAAATGAAAATCTTCTAGACCATTATAAAGGAGCAATTAATGCATTCATTACTAATACCGAATAAGTTTAAGCTTAGGTTAAGCATCTATACGTTCTGTCTCACGTGCATTTGTTACTCCTAGTTTGCTTGTCCGTACACGTGTGCATGATCGTGCACTGTGTTCTGCTTTGATAAACTTCATAATTAATTATCTTATAATCTTACAAACTAAAAAAAAGATTTAATTATAATCATCATAAATCATAATAATAGTTCGAAGTAGGAAACCAGTGTCGAATTGATGGGCTTTGTTAGAAAAGCCCAAGATTGCATTGAAGCCCATGATATCCACCACCCTTGACCCTATAAAAGATCCAATTTACAAAAATTAAATTTGATGATTATGCTAAGTCTCTCCAGCTTGATATTATGTCCAAAAAAAATACCATGGTACATGGTTGCTGCTGTGGCAAGATGGATATTTTGATATCATGAAATGAAACCATAATGCGTAAATGGAAATGAATCTTTGGAAGAAATGACTTGTGAGAGCAATTTACACCATTTACAGTCTGAATGAAGCATGGTACTTGACTATGTCGCCTTTTCAGTTTTCAACAATCAAATTTGTAGGTTCGCTCAAAACATATTTGGGCAACTCATACTTGGCACCTGCATTGGAATAATTACCACCATGTGTGAGATTCTCAGGAATGGAAGTTGGAAAGTGTCATATCAAAGTGTAACACAAACCTCTCTCATCATAGCAGATAGTTAAATCAGGGACTTGCACAATTATCCCAGCACTGTCCACGAACGCTTGTGCAAGGCTTACGTCTGCCTCTGCAGCAGCTCGTAGCGCATCCCATATCTCTGAAAATGGAGTATAATATGTTGTAAGAAAAAGATTTTCATATACTACACTGTTTGCAGAGTGGACCTTCCTACTTGGTCTATTCACACTAACTACAGCAAATATACTACCTCAACAGCAGCTAATACGTTCAATAGCTTTATACAATCTCTAAACTTTAGCAATTACCACCACAAAACATTATCATATATTTGGTGTACCGTTAATATGGGACATGAAAAGATGAGGTTCAATGCATTGAATAAAGGGCAGCCAGGGGAAGGGCCGCACTCTCAAATATGAACAGCATGGACTGGAAACAAATCAATATTGAGGTTTACTAGACAGCTTTCCTTGGTGCAATCAAAAAGGGTTCTCTTGAAAGTTGACATTTTAGAAAGTTAATCTTTTTTTTTCCTGAAAAGACAAGAATATCATTTCATTAGAAGTTAAAATTACTGTTTCATTAGCTAATGCGCCTTGTTTTAGATGAACTATCTGAGAGAAACTGATGCAGCTTCTCTCTAACAATATGCAAGGCACCACATATCTGGAGATGAACACATTCCTAATAGTTAGCAGTATTACAAACTGATAGCACCCCCTGCTGCTAACAAGATTATAGAATTCACTTATAGAGAGTTACTATAGAGGATTTAGCAGAAAATTTCTCAAGGATCATTAATATTGTTATCACTCGAGCATGTTGGGAATTTAGTTATCACAATGACTGTTCTCAGAAATGAAAACAGCCGAAAAAGGGCGCATTACTTAAAATATGTAGGATGCATATTGAAGAAGAAATATTATGCTCAGCTTAATTTTCTGTAGCAGCCCAGCCCACTAGTGATATTGTCCGCTTTGGAACTAGGCCTGCACAGCTTTAAAACGCGTCACTAGAGTCTAAGACCTGTCTACTTATATACCCAACATCTCTCCCGTGTTTTATCGATGTAGGATTTTCCTACGGTGTCACATACACCTCCCTTACGGACTCAGAGTCCTCGCTAAGGTTTTTCCCACCACTGTTTAAGGTTGCACGCGGGGTGGCTCTGATATCATATATAACAAACTAACCCACTAGTGATATTGTCCGCTTTGGACCTAGGCCTGCATGGCTTTAAAATGCGTCACCGGAGTCTAAGGCTTGTCTACTTATTATATCCAACATCTTTCCCGTATTTTGTCGATGTGGGATTCGCCTAGGGTATCACATTTTCATACATTCAGAGTCATTCTTTTCTAAAAGAGAGATCCAAGTTACTAACTACTGGAGCCAGATCGTTATGATAAAAGTCTAATGCATGATAAAAGCACTCCTAAAGTAAAACTTACAGCAACTTATCATCAATAAAGATCTTTCCGTTCCATACTTAAGCAGTTTCGACACACCATATACTGTTAATCCACTCTACCCCAAGCTCCCATAGATTGTCAGACATCATCAGATGTGTATTCTAGAGGTAACAATTGACCTATCACTAAATGGTTAGGCAAATTTAAACACGGTGGTTAACAGTACTGTTTAACTTGATCATGTATCCAGCTCCATTGAACCAGTGGTTCCAGAAACGTGAAGAAGCTAGTAAAAATTATCAAAAAATGTACCTTTTCTACCCCCATAGTGCGGGGCAGTGTCCCAGAATTCATCACGCATCTGTACAAGCTGAGCTCTTGTTATTGGTTCTGAGTGTTTCCATGGCTTAGGTTTTCGTATCTTCTTAACAGTTTCTGCAATTGAAGGAGCAAGATAAGATGTCAGCAAAGTACAATACTTTAAATTGAAACACATATCTAATACGAGCAGCATTCAAGTATTACCATAATGATTTAAAGTTGAAACCTCTACCATGAGAACAGAACAAACGCTTAAAAGTTAAAAGACTTTTCACATGGTTATTGGAAATTTAGCATCCAGCTTTACTGATCTGAACTTAAAGGCTGTTAGAACAGATAATCAGATAAGATTCCAGTTAAATTCCTTTTGTTCTCCATTTCTTTAAATATGGACGATCCTCTTAATAACAACCTGCCGCTTCACATTGGGCACTGAGGTGTTATTCTATTTCTTGCTAGCGCAGTTAGGTGCACATGCATATGTTTATTAACAGATTATAACTCAATACAAGTTCAGACGAATTGTGAAAAGAAAATTTCGTGTTTTTCGAAATGGATCTCATGAAGAATGAAGCCGCCACTAACTTCTCTGGGTCAAAATGGTGAGAAAAGGAGTAGGATGATAATAGCAGAACTTACAGCCTCATAAAGTAGTTTGGATGATCAAAGGTAAATTTACTGATAAAAGCAAGGAAAGAAACAATAGCCACTAACCCATTACTTAGTTTATAACAATATGTGATCAATGGAGACACCATCTTTGCCAGATGATGCGGCTAACTGGTTTCGGAGGAGAATTCTTCAAAGAAAGGACAAAGAATGGAAAAAGAAAATACAAAAGGCTATTCGTTGCTTTTGTCAAAGAGACAAAGAGTAGGGGAAGACAAAATATTTTGTATCCTTGTTGGTGACACTAAAATAAATAGAATTTTATATTGGACGTAACAAGGCCAAGGGATATGGCAATGGGTAAAAGTCAATTGTCTAGAGCGCGGCACCACATAGTAGCAGTAGCTATAGAGTCAAAAGTCGCTCATCACGTACATATCCCAAGTGGCATGAATTTAGAATTCTTAATTCATTGAACCCCCTTATTGGTTAGGTGGATCCAAATCATTATGCTCACTCGAGAAGCCACCAAAAATAAGTTATATCAGCAAGCATAATTTGGCACCAGAACTTCTGTCCCACAGTTTTGGATTGTTTAATCGGATTATAATTTGTTAATCAAGCACTACTCCTCCTTTAAATCCGGAATCTTCACTTTAGATGTAAAGCTTTCAAGTATCCGTTTTCCCTTTCAAAAGCCAATTCCTTACTACACTACAGGACATAATCAGTAACTTCCAATGCCTTAAATTAAATTAGCCAACAATGCTAAGAACGACAAACTTCTGAGAACAGATGCTCTAAAAAGTAGATAGTAACATTACTAGTACTAAAAACAGGTGATCTAACACTATTTAGACTTCTATCTTTTGAGGAATGTAACACTCCTAGAATGCCACTCTAAAGAGCCAAACAATACTCCATTCAGTTACATAAAGAACAAGCTAAATGGATGCATTAAAATAGTAGCACTAAATAATCATCAGTACTTCAATATAACATTCTGTAAACACAAACTTAGCAGGAGATGAAGGGCACTAGCTACAGAAGAAACAATGTTTTCTTATGAGGGGAAAGGCTCATAGACTGAAGGATCATTTATAAAGGGGAATTTTTTCAAAATCAATAGAAAACTGCAGGTCATTGAATAGGAAAGAATAGCAGAGCACATGGTAACAAAAGCCTAAGAGATATATGAGAATGGAAAATCCATTATAGAAAAATAGGAAACCATGAGACAAATCGAAATACCTAGAGCTTCTAATAAAGAGCTGAAGTCAGCATAAAAATAATTAAAACTTATCTAGGAGAACAAACAGAGTTAAATTGCAAGTACACAACCAAAACCAAAAGTCCAGACTAATAGTAGGTTGATACAGAAGTGAAGGCAAAACTGGCAGACAAACTTAACGGGTTGTGCACTGGAAAAATATGTGGAACTGAAAAGCAAACACAATTCAAATCATCCAAACAAAGGGCAATTGTTTACCATATGTTCTTTTACTCAACTTTGGTATAATAAAACGGGTAGCAGCCAGCAGTCCACCTTTCCGTACCATTGGAGAAAAGGATCTACTTAGACAAAGTGCACGCCATAACAAGTTCCATAGAGGAAAAACTTTTCCTAGTGCGTTTCCATATTCACTGTAGCAAATTATTTGATTTGACTATTTGAGTACACCTCTTTCGGAGGAAAAAATCAAACAGTCAACTAATGCATGAACTTTCGTATATTAGGAATTGAAAATCAAACCTTACAAAATCCAAATGATGAAAGTACTTCCGGTTGTGACAAAAGCTCCAATATGCTCTACCATCTCTCGTTTTACAAGCTAAAATCTTTAATTCATCAACACTGACTTGCTAAAGGACAGATTCTTCATTAAACATGGACTGTCATATTTTGTCCTCCAATATTACTAAACCGTGTTATTTCAGTCCTTCCCATCTGCTCCTCGATTTCTAGGTTTGTCCTTCTTATTACATCTGTCTTATCGAGTAAAATTTTCTCCAGATAAAGCATTGTTCACAGTAACCTAACATGTTACACTTAGCATTACATGATTCTTCGTTAGATAATACAATTTCTCCTTTCAATCTCAATGGATACATCTAGTTAAGTAACATAACTGGTGAACGTACTCTGCCACTTGGACAACCTATTTCCAGTGCATATATTTTGATTTCTGCATAATTTATAAGCCTTGGAACAATGGTAAATTTGTCTCCGTGTGATCTATGGGTCAAGGGTTCGAGTCATGGAATCAGCCACGGATGCTTGTATCAAGTGTAGGCTGCCTACATCACACCCTCTTGGGGTGCGATCCTTCCCTGGACCCTGTGTTAATGCGGGATGCTTCGTGCACACTGCTGCCCTTTTATATTTTGATTTCTGCATCTTTATCAAGAATTCTGCCAAGCATCTAATTTATTGCTTTTAGGGTATTTCTTGACTCTCAAATAACACACTCCATTTATTCAAATTCTTTAGCAACTAGCTGTTCTTCTACTTAAATCTTCTTCAGATATAATTTCAGAATTGGGATATGCATATGACAAGACAAAATGTTGACTAATATAAGGGAACAACACAAATAACTGAAGACAGACTTACCACAATAGTTTATCAACCTATTCTTCATAGTCACACTCATATCTTAAGTCAAATAGGCGCCACATATCATCCCCGCAGATACAACCTTAACCCATTAATATCAAACAGCCACATTATCTAACAAAACGGAAACTACAGTAATAAAAACAGTACTAATACCTACCCAACACCTAATTCATCACTAATTATTATTATCAAAAATCAGTCACTTAACCACCACTTAAATAGTCAAATAACCAAAGAAAACAGTTAAGCATTCTCCAGAAGAAACTTCCCCGGAAAAGGCAAAATTATCCATCACAGTAAAATCACAACTAAACAATTACCACCAACGGCTACTGTGGGTGGTAAGAACTAAGAACCCTCTATCCTTACCTAGAGGCGTCAGTCTCAAGACCTGGGAATGGAGTTGCCTCTGTAGGGAGCACTTCCTGCGGCGTAACAAGCCTATGAGGTGTGAGTTCCCCTTAACCCAGTCACTTTTACTTAAACATTGTATTTGTATTAGAAAATTCATAAAATATATAATAAATATTCAATTAGGAACCCAGTAATTCCGTGGCTCCCGCCTCTGAGCACTCGTACAAATCTGGGTTAGTCGACCCCCCCAAAAGCGGATATGGGACACCGGATGAGAAACCCAAAAAGAAAGCACAGCTAACCAATTTTCTTAGCACGACTCGCACCATATATCAGTATAACCAGCTGAGAATCTCCGAAAACTGCTAAACAAATAAACTTGACCAAGAATAATAAGATAGCAATCAACTTTCAAACCAAACGCAAGAGCTCAAAGCATACATCAAGAAAACCAAATGGGTATCACTAAAAATTAGTGAAGACAATAGTTTCAGCAAGAAGAGTACCATCTCCTTTGGAACGCGAGGATCCGGCGCAACCCATAGTATCCAAGAACAATTCGGGAGTCAAATTCCCAGTCAATTATTGCGCTAATTATATATGCGAAAAAAGAAGAGAGATTTTGAGTTGGTTTGTGTTTCTTTTGAGGAGGTATTATTGCGTGCTCACGACTCTCAGTGACAGCTATCTATATATAGCTTTTTCTTCTCTCTGTTTTTTCCTTTTTTACTATTTTTGGTGAAATTGAAACTTCGTTTTCTAGAGAGAAGAAGGTTTGGAAGAAAAGAAAAGAGTCCACGATAATTCAATTCTTGAGAAAGTGACTTTGATTTATAGTTTTTACATCAGGCCTTCTTTTTCTCCTTTTATATATTGTTTTTTCTTTTTTTTTTTTAAGTTTTTTAAAATTTTATAGTTTGGCTCAGTATGGCGAAAAGCCGAAAACGGATTGGATGATCTCCATGACAGAAAATAAAATAGGAACTATTTCTAGCATTCCATACTCACGTTGTCTGCATTTTAGCTAGCATTTGAATATAAATTTAATTGAAACTTGAAAAAATAATTTTTAAAGTAATTTTGAAAAATAATTTTTTGAAGTTGAAATTATATTTTGACATGCATTTTATTTGAATTTTTTTTAAGTTTTGTGAGTGGGAGAATAAGTTTCATCCAAAATCTACCATAAACTAGATTTTGGGAACTTGAAATATAATTTCAAACTTTTTTCAAAAATACATCATTAATCTATGAACAAACAATGTTTTCAAAAAAGATTTGAAAAAATGGTGCCAAAATGTATGGCCAAACGGGGCCTAATCGCTTGATTTGGAATTATATATTACTATATCAGTTTGCATCCTTCTCCTTTTCAGCTCATATATGTGTCGTCGTGCTGAAGGCTTTTGGTTTAGCAGTAAAAACACAACGCGTGATGTGTAAATTAAGTGTTAGATAAGAATAGAAGAGTGAACTCATTTTATATGACGAAACTTGTACTCCTACTTGAAAATTCAAACATGTGTAATTGTTTTGGATTATTTCGTTTGATTTAATCTTTTATTTTTGTGAAATCACTCTGTTAATAATTAACTGATGATCTTTTACAAAAACAACAATTAACGTTCAATTGTTATACGAAATATTGCTTGAGGGAGCAGCTGGAGATTAGTACTATTAGGGAACTGATTAATTCCAAAAAGGAAAAATCGAGAAACTAAGTCAAAATCAGCTTAGATTGTATCCAAAGATGCGCATTGCTTAAAATCTAGTCACTGTTCTGAATCACCAAGTCAGCAGCATCAGTTTTCTTACTGATGGCTGAGCTACAATCGCTTCTTTTAACGGAAGTTTTGAGCAATACGGAACCTTTGTAATATTCCAAGTAAAAAAGTACTACTATAAATTATGGTAAGCAATGTTTGACTCAAAAGTTATTGAATATTTTTCAGACAAATCAATCAATATAGATGAAGGGGTAAATCGTAATCGAAGATAATAGACTCTAGGATGATCTTTGTAATTGATCTGAGCAACGATAATATAAATTAGGGGAAAAGGGAGAGAGGATGCGAAAGATGAGAGATGCAGTTTTTTTTAGAGAGATAAAAGAGAGATCCAGTATTATTAATAATGAATCCAATGCCTTTTATACAGCTCAGACCCCCCTTTATATAGCGAAGGGTCTATATTTAAATATTTAAAAGATAAAAATAAAGTACACGCTGTAGAAGGGACCACGTGGTCATGAGGTCGTCCCCCGTATTATCCCCAAGTCGTCCTTTTAACCAGATTCGCGTATGTACGGTAGGTCGTGCTTGCTTAGAGACGTGGTTAGTCAAAATCGACCCCATACAGTTAGTCCCTCCGCTCGTCGGGGTCGCAGCGAGATGCGTCCTCGAGGGGTGGAATCAATACCTTCGTTTTGGTAGAGTTTGACCTTTATATAGCAAAGGGTCTATATTTAAATACTTAAAAGACAAAAATAAAGTACACGCTGTAGAAGGGACGACGTGGTCATGAGGTCATCACCCGTATTATCCCCAACTCGTCCTTTTAACCGGATTCGCGTATGTACGGTTGGTTGTGCTTGCTTAGAGACGTGGTTAGTCGACGAGGCAACGAGAGGATCCCGGCAGCTGCCCCGTTGAATGTGCCACCGCCTTCCGATGGTGGAAGGGCGGAGGAGGAAGAGGACATGAGTCCTCTTACTGTGGAAACGCTGCTGCCGCAACGTACCCTATCTCGAAGTGACTTTAGTAAGGACTCTCCCTTTCTGGATTCAGAGTTTTCCGAGTCATTGCAAAATCACTTGGATGACCTCCGTGTGCTGCTCAGGTAGAGATGATTCCGGTGGGGAGGGATCATGTGGATGTTCATAGGTCGGGATATTGCACTTTTTACGAGTATCCATTCTCGATTGGTTACAACCTTCCTCTTTTCCCCTTGGCAGAGGAGTTTTGTCGGTTCTACAATGTATGTACGGCTCAACTTATGCCGTACACTCTGAAGGTGCTTCGGCTATTGACTAAGTACGCGGAATTGGCCGGATGTGAAGTCACGGTCCATCACCTCCTACAACTATTTAGCGCCTGCTATTTAAGAGGAACCATGGTACATCTGCGAGGCTGTGGTACGAGATGATTAGTGGTCAAGACCGACGACCGGGTGAGTCGTGGATTTTGGCGCAAATATGTTTTCATTAGGACCGAGCACTTGGTCTCCGATCCCGCCGGATTCCCAGAGAGGTGGAATTCAACACGTAAGCATTGCAGTTCGTTACATTCCTTGTCGTTTGTGACCGTTGTGATTCTAACCCTTATATTGCAGTTATGGCTCATCCGCCTGGCCCGTTGCCAATCTTAGGAGATGGGTTGTCGGCCTACTACCTTACGCGAAAGAGACCCGCACTTGGCCTGCCTTTATGCGGCATTATGGCCCCTAAGTCTCTTTAGGTAGATTTCCGGTTTTTGAGCTTGGCAAAGTTTGCGACCCCGCTTACCCCCCCCCCCCCCCCCC
>MU668488.1:78437-97435 GCA_026770625.1 Nicotiana glauca
ATATATATATATATATATATATATATATATATATATATATGCAGTCACTATAGCAATAAGATGACATTGAAAGTAAGGTCTTAACTTTCTATATGCCATGATTAATGCAAGTGCAAGTTTTTCTAACTGAGGACACCGCGTCTCTGCGTCTAACAAAGACTTACTAACATAATAGATAGGGGATTGTTTACCTTGTTCTTGTCGAACCAAAACAACGCTTACTGCAACTTCTGAAACAACAAGGTAAATGAGAAATCTCTCCCCAGCCTTTGGTTTGGCTAGCAAAGGTGGATTTGATAAGTATGTTTTCAAATTTCTGAGTGCTTGTTGACACTCTTCATTCCATTCAAATTGGTCCTGCTTATTAAGGGCTGAGAAGAATTTAAAACATTTCTCTGATGATTTAGAAATGAATCTTCCTAAGGCTGCAATTCTCTCTGTTAATCTTTGAACTTCTTTCTTGTTTGAAATTATATCAGGGATTTCTTCAATGGCCTTAATTTGTGCAGATTCACTTCAATACCACGGTTAGAAACAAGATAACCTAAAAATTTACCTGATGCCACACCAAATGCATATTTTTCAGTATTTAACTTCATATTATATTTTCGCAAAATTTTAAACACTTCAGATAGATGCGATATATGATCTCCTGAATGTTAAGTTTTAATGAGCATATCATCTATGTATACCTCCATAGTCTTACCTAAATATTCTTGAAATATTTGAGTAACTAACCTCTGATACATTGCACCTGCATTCTTTAGACCAAAGGGCATTACTTTGTAAGAGTAAGTCCCTTTGTCTGTTATGAAGGAAGTTTTTTCTTCATCTCCTGGATCCATTTTAATCTGATTATACCCTGAATATGCATCTAAAAAACTTAAAATTTCATGACCTGTTGTTGCATCAATCAATTGATCTATGTGCGGTAGTGGAAAAGAATCTTTCAGGCAAGCTTTATTAAGGTCTGTGTATTCTACACAAACTCGCCACTTACTGTTCTTTTTTGGAACTACAACAGTGTTAGCTAACCAATTAGGATACTTTACCTCATGAATAGAACAAATTTTTAGCAATTTTTGGACTTTTTCTTGAATCACCTGATTCTTGAAAGTTCCCTACTTTCTTTTCTTTTGCTTGATTGGAGGATATGATGGATCTTCATTTAATTTATGAGTCATCACCTCCGGTGGTATCCCTGTCATGTCAGAATGGGACCAAGCAAAATAATCTGTGTTAGCTTTTAAAAATTCAATCAACTTACGTTTCTCCTCCAGTCTAAGATTGGCTCCTATATACATTTTTCTCTCTGGCCAATGTATAAATAAAACCACAGCCTCCAGCTCTTCTATCATGGTTTTGATGTTTTCGTTTTCTTCTGGTTCTTGAATAGTATCAGGTCTTGAATCCACATCTATTTGACCTTGTTCAGTTTAGGTTGACGCCATGTTATCCTCAACTGAATTCTGTAATTGCTATTTTTCTTCATCCTTAACACTTGAATTGATGCTCCTGGATGTTTGTTGATTGCCCATGATTTGACATATTCCCCATGGCGATAGAAATTTAACGACTTGATGCAAGGTTGATGGGACAACTTCCATGTCATGGATCCATGGCCTCCCAAGAATCATGTTGTAAGCCATTTCCATATCTACTGCTTGAAATTTAGTATCTTTGACAACGCCTTCTGCGAATGTAGTAAGTATCGCTCCCCTTTTGTTACAACACTGGAGTTGTCAAATCCTGACAAAGTATGCACTTTTGGAACCAATTTATCTTCTGTTTGCATCTCGCGTAATACTCGTATCAAAATAATGTTCACAGAACTACCTGGATCAATCAAAACTTGTTTTACGTTAGTTTCATATACAAGTAAAGATATTACCAGTGCGTCGTTATGTGGAGTTAATAGACCCTCGGCATCTGCATCATTGAATGTAATATTTTCTTCCTCCAATACATGCCGTAGCCGCTTCTTGTGAGTAATCGTTACTTTGGAAATCTTATTTGCTGCAGTAAATGATACGCCATTGATATCTTCACCCCCACTTATAACGTTGGCAGTTCTTTTGGGTGAAGGTAGTTTTGGAGGCTCCTGCCTATTCTTCATGTATGCTTGTTTACCTTTCTCACTCACTGTTTTAGCAAATGATCAACTTCACCTTGCAAAAACCTACAATCTGCTATTTTATGCCCATGATCATTATGAAATTCGCACCAATGATCAGGGTTTCGTCTATTTGGATTTGATCGTATCTCCTTTGGCCGCCGTACCTTATCTCCCATGCTTCTTAAAACAGATACGAGTTTAGAAGTGCTTACGTTGAAATTATAACCACCAAACATTACCTTCAGACCCCTATCATCATCTCGTGACTCGCATGTGTTTCGATCATTCCCAAATCTTGAAGACGATCCTGATTCTTTATTCCTTGATCTGTGATCGTACCTCTGATTGTCCTACTTTGATCGTGAGTCTCTCCCCGCAGGTCCCATGTATGGATCGTACCTGTTTTTACCGGATTTTTTTTCATTTTCTGCACGTCTTGAGCTTACTTTTTCTTCTTTTTTATGTCGTAAAATAATATCTTCTTCAATCCTCATCTTTGTACTGTATCTATTATAGACGTCATTCCACGTCGTTGCTGGAAATTCTCGGAGGCTTTCCTTGAGTTGCCTCGTAGCTTCTGAACTTTTCTCATCAAATTGCTTGTGAAGGCTATGGCCGCCCAATTGTCAGGTACACGTGGCAATGTCATTCTTTCACGTTGAAATCTGTCCACAAATTTTCTAAGCAATTCTGAGTCTCTTTGCTTGATCTTGAAGATATCTTCCATTCTTTTTTCAACTTTTTGAGCTCCCGAGTGTGCTTTGATAAAAGAATCTGCAAGCTCAGCAAAAGAATTTATAGAATTTTCGGGTAAAAGAGAATACCATATTAACGCTCCTTTAGTGAGCGTTTCACCGAATTTCTTGACTAAGACTGATTCAATCTCCTGCTTAGTCAGGTCGTTGCCCTTTACTCCTGTTGTAAATGCAGTAACGTGGTCTCGTGGGTTTGTTGTTCCATCATACTTTGGTATATCAGGCATTTTGAACTTCTTTGGAATTGGGAGAGGAGAAGCACTTGGCTTCCAAGGCTGTTGAGAAAACTTATCCATATCTACCCCTTTGATCACGGGCGGCACCCCGGGTATTTGCTCTATGCGATCACTTTGCTCCTTGAGCTGTTTCTACAATGTTAGTACTAGCTTTTGTAAATCAAATTAACTAAATTACCTAGTTCTCCCTCCTGTGTCTCGCTGGGGGTTCCTCCGTTACCTGAATTAATTAGCCTAGAGCGAGGGTTCTCCAGAGTATTGTTATTTGGAGTAGATGTGGGTGGATGTTATACCCCACAATATTACGTTAATATTACGTCTCGCAGTATTGTATTACGACAATGTTATGCTCTGCAGTAATATGTTACGACAATGTTCTACCCAGTAGTATTATATTACGAAGATGTTACGCTTCGCAGTAATAAGTTACAACAGTGTTGCACCCTGCAATAATTTACGTTGAATTTGTCGTAAGGTAATTGACATCAGTCCAAGGAAAAGATTATTTTGGGATTATAAGGATCATGCAATTTCACAAGTAATTAGTAAATTCATGAAGGTGAAAGAGGGAGCAAGTCTAAGAAAACGAATTTTGTTAAGTTGGCCATTTTGGAATAAAATACGGCCTGAGCTAAAATACCCAGTATTTATGAACTAATACAATACAAGGTACCACATGGCCATAATAGTAAGGCATATAAGGTAAGTGAAAGGTGGGTAATATTTTAAGTAAGTGGAAAAATTCTCAATTTTTCGGATAATTGGTTAATTATCGGGTAACGGGACATTACCCGGTTAATTAATAAGTGGATAAAAACTTTATAATTATCCTCCACAAAAACGTGGCAGAAGGCCACTACTTAGGAAGATGACTCATATTGATTATGAGTGGGTGGCTGCCATATGTTACTTAATTATTAACAAAGCAAGCAAGACAGAGAATAGGTCTTTGTTCCATGTTCATTTTGGAAAGACTCCACTTAATTCCTAATAGAAATCATATGTAAGTAGTGGTAGAATATCCTTTAAGTTCCTAATAGAAATCATATATAAAAGACTCCATTTTTTTCCACTGGAATAAGGAATAACGTAGTTGCTCAAAAAATGGGACACTTTGGTCTTTGTGTTCAATGAGGAAACGCTAAAGCTAGCTTCAATCTGAAATTAATTCGTTCATCAATTCAACGAGCTATCAATTCTGTTTCTGAATTTCGAGAGCTTCGAAGTAGAATTTCGTCCATATTTCGCAGAAGCAGATTCGTTTAAATTTCGGGAACAGGTATGTTAAGGCACTTCCTTCTTTCTTTTTTTGCATGATCTAATGTGAAATGAATACGCTATTTCATAGTGAATCTACTCCTAGCAACTAAGGTTGTCCATGTTGTTCTTTCTGTATAAATTTATTCTAAGAAAATATGTATGATCCTTGAGTCCTGGTGAAGTTCATATTGAAGGTATGATGTCCATAATGTTAATCGAAGGTGCAACGACTTTACGTCACTCTGAAAGTTTTAAAACGTAATTCCATGAGTCAATCATGCATTATATATATGTATCTATTTTACTCTACCGAGACACGCTATAGTCGGTCAGGTACGGCACCTATTGTGCAACCACTGATCAGTTGGATTTACCGAGCTCTACCTGGCCGGGTATGATTCTATCGAGCCTTATGATGGCCTGGTACATTTTTACCGAGTCCCTCACTAGAGGGCCGGGTACGGTATATATGTATATGACTTCATTCACTGAGTCCCTCACTAAAGGGCCGGGTACGGTATATATGTATATGACTTCATTCACCGAGTCCTCTTTGAGGCCGGGTATGATATGATGATGATGATTCCTACAGAGGCGTATGTTTTTAAAAGTTTATGTATATATATATGTATTATGCATTTCATGTCAGTAGCCTCCAGAGGCACTCAGATGTTACAGGTTTTATCTTCTCTATCACGCTTTACATTACTGTTCTTATTTATACTTTCCTGCCTTACATACTTAGTACGTTTTTCGTACTGACGTCCCTTTTACTTGGGGATGCTGCATTTCATGCCCGCAGGTCCAGATATGCAGGTCGAGAGCCCTCCAAGTAGGCTATCAGCTCAGCGGAAGATGTTGGTGCGCTCCATTTGCTTCGGAGTTGCATATTTGGTTAGTATGATTTAGACGTCTATTGTTTGGTATGGCGGGACTCTGTCCCGACCTTTGTGACATTTATGTACTCTTTGAGGCTTGTAGACATATTTCTTGTACGTGAAAGATTGTATGGCCTTGTCGGCCGATGTCTTGAGTTTATAAATAATAGTGTTGGCCTATTAGGGCCGTATGTTATGTGTATATGATAATGTAATAAGAAAGATACGTTGCGTTGGTACTCGATTGAGTAAGGTACCGGGTGCCCATCGTAGCCCATCGGTTTGGGTCGTGACAAAAGTGGTATCAGAGCAGTTCCATCGTAGGGAGTCTACAATCCGTGTCTAGTAGAGTCTTGTTTATGGGTGTGCCATGCACCACACTTATAAGCAAGAGGCTACAGGGCATTTAAGATTGTCACTTTTTCTTCTTACTCTAGATTGTGTGGTAGAGCTCACTTATAAGAATTCAAGTTCCGAAATTCTATTTTATTCGTAATAAGATGATACCTACATCCGGAAAGAAGGTTGAAAAGAGATAGTTGTGGACGAGCGGAGTCAGAGGAATTGGATTTTTGTATGATGCCTACGATAAGTAAATGTGAGGTCTTTAGCAGATCATGGGTGTACTGAAAGGTGTAAGCTTCCTGATAAGAAGCCTTAAGGTAAGAATGTCTGCCCATCTTTCTGGTGAAGTGCAATGAGAGATTTACAAGATGAATACAAGTTTCAATAAGCAAAAGAAGCAAGATGAAGAAGGGTACAAGGCACCCAATTAATGAAGGCTAACGACATTTATAAATGAGGCAAAGGAACATAAGATTTTTGAGTTATATTCAATAGTAACAGAGGTATATACAATTGGTCGCACCGATTCCAAATATGCCCTATGTGTGGATTACAGAAATAGTATAAGAAGATATGATGGATGAATTGTTTGTGTTAGTTGACATTTTCGAAGGATATTGCAAATGTGCTAATAGATCTCTTTACGAGACACATAGATGGTGCACTCTAAAATAGTGCATCCAAATATGAGTACTACAAAGCACACACTATAAGCCTTGAAGGGATAAATATTACCTTAGTGTGGATCGCGTCCCTAGTAAAGCGAAAATGTTAAGCAACTTGAAGAGCCTCTAGATGGAGCAAAGGAAAGCTAAAAGCGAAAGAATGTCGTATTGAAGTTTTCATAAGGAAAAGGGGATATGCAGAAATATTAGCAGAATAATGAGAAGAGAGATAAGAAAGCATTATGAATAAGGTGTGATACATGAATGAAAATGGTAGAGTGTTACAGAACCTATAGTCAAATGAAACAAGAGACGAAAGGTGATGGGCCTTAAGACAACAAAAGAGTATAGGCTATAAGGTTATAACCTCATTTCGAAAAATAAGTTCGTGACTCCAATGTGACTATTAGAAGGGAGAGTTAATCCCCAGAGTAATAAAAATCAGTATGGGTTGGTAAACAAGATAAACTAAATATGAATTAGGGACTGAACGATTGGAAAGTACTCAACATCATTTTGTTCTGGCGATAATAGAATGGACCACAGAAGAAGATTCATGATGAATTCAGAGAATGGGCATTTAGGGAGACGCTTTCCTAGACCAAGCAATGTGAGCAAAGTTAAGTTTAAGAGACTGTATGTAACTGTTACATTAAGTGTCACCCTCATGAGTAAGGGGATTTGTTATCCTTGGTACAGAAGAATTGCTGCAAGGTGAGTAAAGATCATGGATATTGAGAAACAACGCCAAAGATGAATAAGTAAAACATCTATAGATAGATCCTCGTGGTTTCGACTTTTAGTACACCCCTAAAGGGGGAATATGGAGTAATGTGGCGTTAAGTCAGAGTTAAGTGGTTCTAGTGACTATGGAATTGTAAAGGAAGAATGCGATAAAAAAAATGAGATGGCACTTATCCAAATCTTATAGATATGCTACGATTCAAGAATATTATACAAGCACGACATGAAGGAAAGGAAGTAAAGGTTCCTGCCATGGTTGTTATTAATAAACAGAGAGCCAGTGCGAGACGTAAGTTAAGACCAAGGAAATAACCTAAGAAAGATTTCACGGAATATTGACATGAGGATGGGCTAACGAGAAGTTGGTAGTTGATTTAGAAAGAGCCTAGCTATGGCTAGTCAAGAGGATACAGAACAAGACAACAGGTCGTGCAAGATAAAGATAGTAAAATCCAATATAGTGAATTTAGCCCCACAGTTATGACATTGTAACACTTGAGAAATATTCAAAGAGGATTTGGGGTAGTTAAAGGTACCATATGAGTGTTACGGGGATAAAAGAAAGTGCCACCGGGAAGGCAGTCAAAATATCAGTTCAGAAGCAACCATACATGCACAAGGGCATGGAAGTAAGGAACTACAGATGATTATAGTCAAGTAAGGACATAAAAAAAAAGGTCTGTAATAAGCTCATAGCTTTACGAGAGTCAAGCGTTCTCCCTAAATACTACAACAAAAAACTAGATGAGGAGATACGAAATAAGGCTTCAACCTAAGCACAACGACCTAGAGAGAAAATGATCGTGTAAAAATAGTCTCACAACAACATTATAAGCACTCCAAAGGAAAGTGGCACCTACAGTCACTAATGAACAGGGAGTAAAATCAGAAGTGATATTGAGGATCATATGAGTTGTATGGAATTTCAATACATATGGGTACTAAGATAAGCTAAGTATGGACACAACAAGGGGGAAGAAAGACCATGAAAGGTAATAGCTTACATTGAAGAAATCTAAGAAGGAACGGAAGAAATTATTCGGTCAATGATCCCGAGTTGTTGACGTTATGAACGCACTTAAGAGTTTGGAGTTTTATACTTGCATCATATACAGCCGTAGAAGATTCTGGTATACACTAAAAGAAAGAATTGAGCCCAGGTCATAGATAATTGAATTGTCAAAGGATTTTATCATAAATACCCCTCGGCGCCTATGAAAGGCTAACGTAATAACTACTAGGAGCCGCAGGTCGGAAGATACATGGAGGCTGATTAAAAAAAGGAGACTAAAGAGTTACATCGACTAAGCAAAATAGGAGAGACCAAGAGCATTATAGACCTCAGGATTAGTCTTAAGTAGCAGAGGTATAAGAAAGTACAGTAGCCATATTTTATAATAGCTCTATGATGAAGCCAACTGAAGAGTACCAGCCTCATAAGAAGTCAGTACGAAGCTCCTACCGGATTGTGTGTGCACCAGAGGTGTAAGAATTATAATAGAGCTTCAAGTTATGGACGTAAATTATACCTATGTGCAAGGGAGATCATGAAAGAGATAGAAGATACGATACGAGATTTTAAGGTAAGTAAGGTAAAGGTGAACAACGTACGAGATACCTAAAGGCAGAAGATCATGAATAGTAAATACTTAAGATAGAGGGCTATAAGCACGGGGATCCAATAACCGGAAATGATAGTGTCATCATCAGCGGCATGTCTTCCAACCTATGGTTTCTAAGTACTGGGAGATCTAGTTAAGAGAATAGAGAAGAGTTGGAGATGATGTGATGTATCGCTTGACATTCCAGAATAACATAAGGAAAATTATGGTGCAAGCAAGTTGAAGGAAAGTTGCGAGTATTATAAATGGATATCTATAGGTTGCAAGCTAAGTATGGTAGAGCGACAAAGTTTTAAGAAAACATGAGTAAGAATGAGGTAACGCAAGTAAAAAGGCAACGAGAAAGGATAAGTCCTCAGGATTAAGTCCATGAAAATAAGAGAGATAATGGTTTCTCTAAGTCATTGAAAGTTTAGTATAGTCTGAATGAACTCAAAGGAGTCTAAGGCTAGTAACATTCAAAAGAGATGGAATGCTGCCTTGTTAATAGAATAAGGGTGTAATTATTATAGACAAAAATGATGTTTGGGCCTTCGATTGAGTAATGATCTGACAAATAAAAGAAAGGGATCTCATGAATTGGACAGAATTAAAATATCCACACAAGGTAAATCATATTGGGATGCCGTGACATACGGACCCCAGATGGATCAATCTAATCATTTCAGATGTCCCCTAATAAAACGTGAATCCTAGCAGCAATATTACATAAAAGGTTAAGTTATCAGGGGTGGATTATGGATAAAAATTGAGATGAATCAATAATGGATGGACAAAAATCACAAAGTATGAGATGAGATTAGGCCGTCGTTCGCTTCTTAAGGCGAATGGTAATGAAGGAGCATTGAAGGATTGGGATTTATACCTAAAGGATAGGCAACAAAAGTAACTGGGAGCTTGGTAAGTGTACCTCAGTAAAGGTAGGTTGAAACGAAAAATTATGGTAAATGCAGTAAAGTCATGTGAATGGGTAACCAGATCTATGAAATAAGATAAAAGGAAAAAAAAATAAAGAAAGATGAATCGCATAAGTGCACTTACAAAGCCAGGGTCATACAGGCTGCATGACATGAGGTAATAGACGTTGCAAGATTAGGAAAATTTCGACCACATGTAAGGATATGAGCAAAAAGACTAAAAGGGGGAATACCCTAGACTTTGGATTTATTGATAGAGCAACTGCTTATATGGAAAGAAGAGTATTAATGTACTCACAAGAGTTATAAATTACGAGAATGATAAGAGCATCAGTCAACATTCGAGGACGAATGTTCCAAAGGGGGGAATGATGTTACACCCCACAATATTACGTCAATATTACATCTCGCAGTATTGTATTACGACAATGTTATGCTCTGCAGTAAAATGTGACGACAGTGTTCTACCCAGTAGTATTACATTACGGAGATGTTACGCTTCGCAGTAATAAGTTACGACAGTATTGCACCCTGTAATATTTTACGTTGAATTTGTCATAAGGTAATTGACATCAGTCCAAGGAAAAGATTATTTTGGGATGATAAGGATCATGCTATTTCACAAGTAATTAGTAAATTCATGAAGTGAAAGAGGGAGCAAGTCTAAGAAAATAAATTTTGTCAAGTTGGCCATTTTGGAATAAAATACGGCCTGAGCTAATATACCCAGTATTTATGAACTAATACCATACAAGGTACCATATGGCCATAATAGTAAGACATATAAGGTACGTGAAAGGTGGGTAATATTTTAAGTAAGTGGGAAAATTCTCAAATTTTCGGGTAATTGGTTAATTATCGAGTAACGAGACATTACCCGGTTAATTAATAAGTGGATAAAAACTTTATAATTATCCTCCACAAAAACGTGGCAGAAGGCCACTACTTAGGAAGATGACTCATATTGATTATGAGTGGGTGGCTGCCATATAATACTTAATTATTAACAAAGCAAGCAAGACAGAGAATAGGTCTTTGTTCCATGTTCATTTTGGAAAGACTCCAATTAAGTTCCTAATAGAAATCATATGTAAGTAGTGGTAGAATATCCTTTAAGTTCCTAATAGAAATCATATATAAAAGACTCCATTTTTTTCAACTGGAATAAGGAATAACGTAGTTGCTCAAAAAAAGGGACATTTTGGTCTTTGAGTTCAATGAGGAAACGCTAAAGCTAGCTTCAATCAGAAAGTAATTCGTTCATCAATTCAACAAGCTATCAATTCTGTTTCTGAATTTCGAGAGCTTCGAAGTAGAATTTCATCCATATTTCGCAGAAGCAGATTCGTTCAAATTTCGGGAACATGTATATTAAGGCACTTCCTTCTTTCTTTTTTGGCATGATCTAATGTGAAATGGATACGCTATTTCATAGTGAATCTACTCCTAGCAACTAAGGTTGTCCATGTTGTTCTTTCTGTACAAATTTATTCTAAGAAAATATGTATGATCCTTGAGTCCTGGTGAAGTTCATATTGATGGTATGATGTCCATAATGTTAATCGAAGGTGTAATGACTTTACGTCACTCTGAAAGTTTTAAAACGTAATTCCATGAGTCAAGCATGCATTATATATATATGTATCTATTTTACTCTATCGAGCCGCGCTATAGTCGGCCGGGTACGACACCTATTGTGCAACCACTGATCAGTTGGGTTTACCGAGCTCCACGTGGCCGGGTACGATTCTACCGAGCCTTATGATGGCCGGGTACATTTTTATCGAGTCCCTCACTAGAGGGTCGGATACAGTATATATGTATATGACTTCATTCACCGAGTCCCTCACTAGAGGGCCGGGTACGGTATATATGTATATGACTTCATTCACCGAGTCCTCTTTGAGGCCGGGTATGATATGATGATGATGATGCCCACAGAGGTGTATGTTTTCAAAAGTTTATGTATATATATATATATTATGCATTTCATGTCAGTAGCCCCAGAGGCACTCAGATGTTACAGGTTGTATCTTCTCTATCACTCTTTACATTACTTTTCTTATTTATGCTTTCCTGCCTTACATACTTAGTACTTTATTCGTACTGACGTCCCTTTTTCCTGGGGATGCTGCGTTTCATGCCCGTAGGTCCAGATAGGCAGGTCGAGAGCCCTCCAAGTAGGCTATCAGCTCAGCGGAAGATGTTGGTGAGCTCCATTTGCTTCGGAGTTGCATATTTGGTTAGTATGATTTAGACGTCTATTGTTTGATATGGCAGGACTCTGTCCCGACCTTTGTGACTATGTACTCTTAGAGGCTTGTAGACATATGTCTTGTACGTGAAAGATTGTATGGCCTTGTCGGCCGATGTCTTGAGTTTATAAATAATAGTGTTGGCCTATTAGGGCCGTATGTCATGTGTATATGATAATGTAATAAGAAAGATACGTTACGTTGGTACTCGGTTGAGTAAGGTACCGGGTGCCCGTCGCGGCCCATCGGTTTGGGTCGTGACAGTGGAGCAACAGGTAGTTGACTGACAAAAGCTTGAAGAGCTTTATTGACCTGTGTGGCGATAAGTTTTTGTAAAGCTTCATCCATAGCCTCCACATTTTCGAATTGAGCTTGTCCATATGTGTGAGACCCCTCAGGAGTGCCTTCATGAGACCGTCGTGGAGAACCTTGTGGAGAAGGAACTGATGCGTTACGTTTTGCCTGAATCATAATGAGACTATTATGAGTAAAGACATTGAATGCTGCGTTACACAATTATTACATTCCAAATATATTCTCTAACGTATTCACCATTTAATGCCCACTAAATGTCGTATCTGCACTCTTTTCTATAGTCAGATTCATTCTTTTTGATTCCCAGATATAAATGGCTTAAATAGGTACGGGCGTCGTGTTACTTATCTGATTTCCCGTGCCTCTTCCTCTTTCTTCACTCGTGTATGTTGTAACCCCTAAATCGTGACTAATTGTGATTCATTGACCATTTGACCAATCCACGTGCCTTGACACGTCACCTTTATATATAAATATAATTTTCCCCAATACAACGATGACGAAGACGGCACGAAGCTTGCCTTCTTCTCAACTCTTTAAGAGCTAGAAGAAGAGCAATTTCTTATATACCCATAAAAAACCTCTTCCTTTTCCAATATGGGACAATGTCCATTTGCCACGAAGAAAACTTAAAATTTCACTCAAAAATTTCATTCCCTCTATTTTCCACTCATCCTCTTTTATGTATTTAGTATATTAAATACAAAAAACCCAACAATCCCCCACATGAATGGGTCATGGCTATATCACGGAAGTATGCATGAAAAACTATATGATTCGCAAGCAAGGATTAATTGCATCAGGATAAGTAGGTTTTCCCTTTCAACTTTCCGTAGTGAACTTATGTCGGATATACTCGATCAATGGGTAGATTTGATATCTTTTAACCATCGAACTTTGGTGTATACCTTGACAACCACAAGTCACACAACCAACCCTTAACCGTCTTTGGTTCTCGTTGTTGTGTTCGTTTCAGCCATGAACACCACCTGGTTTCATAAGTGCATAGAGAATTGGCCTTACAAAGTTCTCCTTGAAGCGGCTAACACTTTACACTTACATAGGTGATTTCTAAATATGTTATCCCGTAGATACACTATTTGATATACCCGTGTCAAATTTAGAAATAATTAAAAAGCTTTAATATTTTATCCTTGGTACTGAACACTGTCTCATCACGAGAATGGACCAAAAGTATAGTTGACAATGTTGAACCTTCATTAATGACTTTGTTTGATCTCTTTAAACCTAGATCTTGGAATCTCCAGTCTTCTAGGTAGAGTTACTGCCACTATGACTTGTTCTCGGCCACCGTTCCATTCCCCTTGATGACTTTTCAACTACCTCTCTAGTTAGGCCTTTTGTAAGTGGATCCGACACATTATCACTTGACTTTACATAGTCAATCGTGATAATTCCTCAAGAGAGGAATTTTCTAACAATTTTATGTCTTCGTCGTATATGACGAGATTTACCGCTATACATAACGCTCCCAACCCTTCCAATTGCCGCATGACTATCGCAATGTATGCATGTTGGTGCCAATAGTTTGGGCTAAAATGGAATATCTTTCAAGAAATTCCGGAGCTATTCAGCTTCTTCACCGGCTTTATCTAAGGCTATGAATTCATCCTCCATTGTAGAGCGGGCAATACAAGTTTGTTTGGACAACTTCTAAGATACCTCTCCTCCACCAATAATGAATACATATCCACTTGTGGACTTAGAATCAGTTGATCCGGTGATCTAATTTGCATCATAGTATCGCTCAATGACCGCAGGATATTTACTATAGTGCAAAGCAAAGTCTTGGGTATGTACTAAATACCCCAAAACTCGTTTCATGGCCATCCAATGAGATTGACCTGGATTGCTCGTATACCGACTCAATTTACTTATAGCACAAGCTATATCTGGTCGTGTACAATTCATGATGTATATTAAGCAACCCAACATACAAGCATAATCCAATTGTGATATGCTTTGGCCTTTGTTCTTTGCTAATGCAAGATTCACGACAATTGGAGTCTTTGCAACTTTAAAGCCCAAGTGCTTGAATTTTTCAAGTACTGTTTTAATATAATGAGATTGTGATGATGCCAGACTTTGAGAAGTCTTATGGATCTTAATTCCCAGAATTAAATCAGCAACTCTCAAGTCTTTCATATCAAACTTTCCAGTTAGCATGTGCTTAGTCGCATTTATGTTGGCAATGTCATTACCCATTATTAGCATATCATCCACATATAAACAAACAATGACTATGTGATTTGGAATATTTTTAATGTACACAAATTTATCACATTTATTTATTTTAAAACCATTTGACAATATTGTTTAGTCAAATTTCGCATGCCATTGTTTGGGTGCTTGTTTTAGTCCGTAAATTGACTTAACAAGTCTACATACCTTCTTTTCTTTACTTGGAACCACAAACCCTTCAGGTTGTTTCATATAAATTTCTTCCTCCAACTCTGCATTTAAGAAGGTTGTCTTAACATCCATTTGATGAATTTCAAGACCATAAACTGCAGCTAACGCTACTAACGTTCGTATGGACATAATTCTTGTAACTGGAGAGTATGTATCGAAACAGTCAAGGCCTTCTCGTTGTCTATACTCTTTAACCACAAGTCTTGCCTTAAATTTGTCAATAGTGCCATCATCTTTCATTTTCCTCTTAAAGATCCATTTAGAACCCAACGGTTTATTTCAAGGAGGAAGATCAACCAATTCTCATATATAGTTGTTCAGTATGGATTCTATTTCACTATTGACTGCCTTTTTTGAAAATAATGATTCTGAAAAAGACATAGCTTCTTTAAATGTTTGAGGATCATTTTTCAATAAGAAAGTAACAAAATATGGTCCAAATGAAGTAGACATTCTTTGACGTTTACTACGTCTTCGATCCTCCTGGTTAAGTGTACTTTCTTTCATTTCTTTCCGAGGTCGTTTAGATACTTTACCAATCGACTCACTGTAAGCACGTGATTTTTTCCCTATATGAGAATTACTCCCAAAAATTTAAAATTAAATAGTTTTGTGTTGTTCGCAAATTTTGTGGATTTTTGTGTTATTTTTCTTTTATTGTCCGCATTTGGCATTGCATGTTTATTTGTTTAAATTAGCAAAAATACAAAAATATGTCGCATTTGCATTTTTAGATTTAATTGTACAATTAGGAGTAATTAAGTTTATCTTACAAGATGAAAAATCACAAAATAATAATGTACTTTACATTTCTAGCATTTAATGTCCAAATTGTGTAATTTTCCCTTAATGTGTGTTTAATTTTGTGTGACAATTATTATTAGGAATTAATTAATATTTGTAACTTGGTTTATGATTTAATTTAGAATTTTAGTTTTTGAATTAAAAAGAAAAGTAAAAGAAAAAGAAGAAGCAAAATGAAAATGATGGTATAAAATCGGACTGGGCCGTCTTAAAGTAAAGAAATCCAAGCCCAATTCAACACCCCTTTACCCGGTCCAATCACCAGCCCAGTTTTGTCACGCTTGATCAAGACCGTTGATTTCACCTGATCAACGGTCCAGATCACTCTTCCCTGACCCGTCCCTTTACCCGGTCCGATTCAAACCCGCCCCAACACTTAACCAAAACGACCCTGTTTTGCACCCCTGATCTAATCTGGACCGTCAATCATCATTGATCCAACGGACCACATTAATCTCACCATTTCAATATACCAAACTCAAAAATCAGAGACCCCTTGCATTTCGTCCCTAACCCCTTAGAGACCCTCTCAGTAACGCCGTCACACTCCGCCACCGGAAATTGCCTCACGGCGGTTCCGGTGGCTCAAACGCCTCCAGATTTACACCTTAGCCTCCTCTAGACCTCTTCTCTCCAAATCCATACTTGCCTTCCTCTGAATCTTATCCCAGTTGCTCGAATCTTCAAAACCCTAGCGCCACCCTAAAGGTCTCCGGTGGCAGCGCCACCTCCACATAGCCCCAAAAGTTTCACCCCTTGACCACCTGAGCCTCCCCATTCCCACTACCCTAACAGTTTTCTTTGAATCAGGGCCAAAGGGTTTGAATCTTCGATCAGAGAAATCGACCAGGAAACCCTAACTCCGGGATTAAGAAATTGAGGTCGTAATTGACCTTAGTCGAATGTTCTCAGTCAAGAACATTAGATTAAGGTTCATTTAGATCTCAAACCAGAAACAGAGGTTTGAGTTCAAAGTTGGGACAACCAAGTTTTGATTTTTCAGTTCGTCAGGTGAGTCCTCGGGTTTTGCTTTTAGCATTTTTGTTTTCCTTTTCTTTCTAATTTGTTCAGTAAATTCATCTTCTACCCCTTTCTTTAGGATTGAATGTTTTTGTGTTTACTTTGAATTCTATTTCTTCTTTATTTTATTTGAAATGATTCGAAGTAGTCAGTATCAATAAGTTTTTGTATAAGACTGTGTTTGTCTACTATTGTTGTTGGTTCAGATTGTCTCAGTGATGTTATGTTTGTTTCTATCTTTGTTGTCTATCCTTTGAGTTTAGTATACCACGATGTTCCTTGCTCTTGTTTAGGTCTAATGTGGATTTGTGTTAATTGATCCCCTTGAATCATTGAATCTTTCGTTTGTTGTAATCTAGTTTAAGTTCAATGTACGTTTGAGTTTGCTGATTTAAATAACAGTCTTAGTGTCTGATAGAAATTGAACCTGAGATCACCTTTGAGCCTTAGTTTGTTAAGTGTTAGGTCTCCCCCTTAAGAGCATTGGTTATAGCTGATAGGTTGCAGAATCAGGAGAAAAGTAAATCACAGGGGTTTTCAAGGGTATTTTGAAGTCTGAAAATCTGAAGATGGTTCAAACTTGAGTGGTCTGTAGTAGGGTGCTAAGGTGACTATTAAACTATTGTTTTATCTATTAATGGTGGTTTGGGGAACATAATAGCATGGGAGGTTTAAAAGAATGTAATTGAATACTATAATATGCCCATGCCTAATGGAATTAATTAAAAGGTTGCCCATAACAATTGAATTAATAGACATCCAGTAGTAGATGTTCAGGGAATATTATGGGGTGGTAAAGGGAGATTGAATAGAATATAGTTGCCCATAACATTAGAATTAAAAATGGCAGGGGACACATAATAGTGGGGGACAGGGAATAGTATGGGAGTTCAGTTTTGCCCTCATTTGTTTAAGTTTTTGAAGGGCTGTTGGAGGGTCTGCCTGAGGTACAAATAGAGGCAGACCTGGACAGATTCAGGAGGTCTGCTTTTAGTCCGAAAAAATCAGTTTTAGGGGTCTCTCCTTGATCAGTTGAATAGGGAAAAGGAGAGAAAAGTAGACTAAGGTTAGAGATACTCGGAGAACTGGTTAAGTTTGAAAACACCAAACTCACTGTTACATGGTTTCCTGGTTTCAAATTTGATCAAAATTTCTTGTTTTAAGGGCTGAAGCTCATCTGAAATACACTGGGGGATTTCAAATGGTTTTATGATCTAATTAAGTCAGTGATGGGTAGGGCTGAGTCTGTTGATATTGTTCAGTGGTTTGCTGGTCCATTTTTGGTTTAATTCAAGATCAATTAAGTCTACTGGGATGTTGAATGTTGCTGTCTAGTTTTACAAACTTTCTGGGCTTGTGTTTGTGGCTGTTTGGAACTTCAAATTGCGGCTGTGAACTGCTGTTGTATTACTGTTGCTTCCGTGCTGCTGAATCCTCCTTCTTCTTCTATTTTTCATTATCCAGGTACACATCCTAAATCCATTGGAATGTAGATTTACAGTTTGAAACAGAAATGAAATTGAAGCCTCTGCTGTTGAATTGTAATTTAATGACTGTCCTATTCTAGATAGTTTTTCTGTAATTTGATTGGTTGTTCACTGTAGTTAAAATTCTGTCATCATTTTTGACTGTTTATTGCTCGTGAACTACTAAGTTGATTCGTGTGAGCATGTGAATCCAGTGGTTATTTATTTCTATTTGGCTTAGTTTGGTGTTACTAGTGTAATGCAAAATAGTGTAGGGTGGCTTAAAATCGTGTTAAGTAGTTATAAAAAAAAAAAATAAATAAAGTTCAAATAAATTGTTGTTCCTATATGCTATTTCAGCATGTCTAATTCGCTTTTCATTGTTAAAGTAACGTTAGCATAATTCGATCCCAACTTGAAGTAAATTCAATGAACACTTGTTCACATTGAATTGAAGTTTGGTCTGGTTTAAACGGTTTGGTATATAGCCCATTTTCGAAAAGTGTAAGCCTCAGTGTCCTAAGGAGTGGCCCGGGTCCAGTTCTGATACTATGTACATTTGGGCCTGGGCCAAGGCTTGTGACTGGCTGTTCTTTTAATCCAATAACAAAATTAATTAGGATTTCTTTATTGTAGAGACAAAACATAAATAAAAATCATAGTTTCTTTTAGGCTATCCTTTAAATAAAATATGAGACGAGTCTCGCCAAATAAAATGCACAAATTGCGGGGCCCTCATGAATGTATATATTAAAATACTTAGATTTCGGGACGGACTGCTTAACAAATTTCACGGCCTTCCCCAAAATAATAAGGCGTTAGTCTCTTTAGGCGCGTCTTTAATAATTTTACCTTCCTAAATTCGGGTGTGCATTTTATGCGACCCAAATCCAAATCCCAAAATATTGAATAAAATGTATCGAGGATTCGGGTGCATTTCATGTGACATGACCCAAAAACATATTTTAAACGACGTTCAATTCCTTGAAAATAATTAAAAGCGGTTAAAAGATAAAATTTGCACATAGGTTAAATCATGTTATAAAATCAGATAATTAAGCCAAATATAACAGTTAAGCGACCGTGCTAGATCCACGGAACTCGGGAATGCCTAACACCTTCTCCCGGGTTAACAGAATTCCTTATCCGAATTTTTGGTTCGTAGAC
>MU668490.1:0-16250 GCA_026770625.1 Nicotiana glauca
AAAATGTTGAAATATTTGGAATCCTCTCATCTATTAACCTTGAAAGTGTAAATTAACGAAAAATTATTATTGGACAACTAAGAAAATAACTATCATGTGTTACTAAAAAAATTCTCCCATAAAAATATTTTAATAGATCATATGTTAGTCAATTTTTTTTCCATATTTACTAAACATATATTCACTTATCAAAGCTTTATCTATAATTTTAACAAAGTAAGATTAAAATAATATTCATGTACCAAAAAAACCCGAAAACCCGAACCAATTCAAACCGATATAGTTGATTTGGTTTGGTTTTGATAAAATCCGAACCAACCCGGTCCATATACACCCCTAACCAAGGATTAGAGGATTGCCTTCTTATATACCTAGTAGTTGATTTACTTTTGCCTAGGATATTACAAGTTCCTCTATATTATCAATCCCTCATAAGTGGGTAAAAATAAATTCAGCAACATCTAAAAAAAAAAAAGAAATAGGCTAGCTAGCGAAAAGGTGACTAATTTTATGTCCACAATTTGGCCTATATTCAAGACCAGACATGTTGCATGTTAGGTGTATACGTCATGTGAAATGTTTCAATATTAGTTGCTTAATTCATCAACATTCCAGCAGAGTTGCTTGCATATATTCATTAGTATTATGCAACAAATTGGAAATTATCAAGCAATAAAACTCACCTTTAATCCTTAGGGTGATTGACAATACTCAAGTACGTAATAAAACGCTTCGATTCGTACATTACTTGGACAGATTAAAAATAGTAGCATGTATATTTTTTTGTTGATGGGTGATGATAAACTGCAAGTATAACTCTTTTTGTCGGGTCAAATATGTAAGGATATTTTTATTGATGGGTAATTGTTTCTCACGTATGCAATAGCCAATAATGATGACAAAGAGCAAAAATTTCGAGTGTGAACCATCATAGGAGAAAGAAATAAAATTGCTTAATTCAACAGCACAATTTGGTAGTGGAGCAACGTAACTACAATTCCATCAAGTTGCAATATCAAATTGCCTTTTCTCCTTCCATTTGAACACAAAATCATATATAAATTTCAATTCCTTGGCTTCGTATAATCTGGTACGATTTATATTCAAGCACGATCATATCCAGATGTTTCCTCATCAACGTACGACAAAGTGGTAATTACAAAGTAAAGGGAAAAGAATCACACTAGATTATATCAAAGAACTGCCTAGGGGTAATTAATTTCATCCCATGTATGTAATTCTCTTAGCTAATTTAAAAACAACGTAACAGACTCAAATTTATGATACAATCGATGCCGATAGACATTGAACTATTCATCGCTCACAAGCCAGACACAATGGCATAATTATCAGGGGCGCGCTTTACTACTGAGCTAATAATAGCCCGTCATGCTGGCCTTTCAGTGGAGGGCCGTTATACGAAACGCAAGAGACTAACAGAAAAAAAAAAGGAAAAAAAGTGTATAGCACCAACTGTTTGAACTAAATGGACGAACCACATATCATGTAACTTGAATTCTTACAAATAAATATGGGTGCATGTAACAATCTGAACAACATTTGGATGAAAGAATAAGAAAACCAAAAAAGAAAGTTGTTAAAAGTAACAACATAACTCTGAACAAATTAGTTTCCCAAGAAAGTCATACATGCATTGCATCATATTTTGTAACAGAAGCAAATAGTTGTGTCATTGACTATTAATTAATTGATTGGTCTGTTTCCCTGCTTTGGTTTTTATGTGCAAGCATACATGAACAATCAACACAAGGATTTTTCTATTTTTTATTTCTTCATTCCTTGAAAACGAAATAATAAGCAGAATAAGGTAACCTAGACATTGAACTAAGATGCAAAATATATTAATGCTCTTAGCAATCAATCATAACGTAAGGAAAGTACTTGGTCTTTTAATTTTATTCATAGATGATAGAACAAACATGGAAAGATAAGAATAACTTCATCTCTCCATCATTAATGCATGTAAAATGGACAATAACTAAAGGATTTCATTTGAAGTTCTATATACTAAAATTCTAATAATAAATCCCATATTTTCACCAGAATAATTGAGTTCTAACTCGAAACCACCTTATCAAATGCCAACTAGTCATTCATGCAATATAGTTTTATGGATATTTTTCCACTTATTCTAAATCCTTTCTACATTTTCCAATAGAAAATGTGATAATTAATTAAGAAACATAGTAGATAATTATAAGCCTAAGTCTATCCCTACCTAGATATAATCAACTTGTCACCACCTTAGCCTCCTGGAGATGAATTGATTCCATCGAGTAGCTAATGTTTCTATTGCATAATGCACCATTATGTTGTAGTATTTGATTAATTGGGTACAAATTCTTAAAAGTAAGAAAGAATTTTTTTGATACATACTAAAGGTCTTTAGATTTAAAGAGTTTTCAAATATCAAAGATACGTATTATTTTTTTCAAATAGACTAAAAAGGTACTCCCTCCGTTCCAATTTATGTGAACCTGTTTGACTGGGCATGGAGTTTAAGAAAAAATAAAAAAAATTGAAATTTGTGGTCCTAAACAAGTCAAAAGGGGGTCCATAGTATTTGTGTGGTTATAAAAGCTTTTCATTAAGGGTAGAATTGTAAGTTTAAGCTAAATTGTTTTCAATTTTAGAAAGGGGTCATTCTTTTTGGTACGGACCAAAAATGAAATAGGTTCACATAAATTGGAACTGAGGTCATATAAGATGAACAGAGGAGCGTAAGAATCGTTTTCGAGTTCTCGGTAGAACTTAATAGTTTTGGCTTAAATGTTATATTTCTATTATAAGAAATCCACTTAATATGTATAAAAAATCTATTTCAATCCGGGTAAGCAAACAAAATTGTCGGCTCAGAACCGGGAGCCATGATTTAAAGTTTATGAATTTTCAATTACTTGCCATCGAACCTTAGCTCTCGATCATCTTACGAACCAGTTTCACGACTAATATTTATGCATATATCATGAATTTTTTGGTACAACTACAAGATATAAGAAAAAGTCACTGTATTTATTTGAACCCGTACAATATACTCTAACTTCGTCCCTGTTCAAAATTTATAAACTTAAAATTTTGGGTCCGCCTACTGCATACGAAAATGATGTAGCAAGTTGAATAAAGAGTATTCATGTAGCAAGTTGAATAAGATCTAAATTACAAAAACTTTGGCAAAAACATTGGACAATCATTACAAGTATCTAGACAGCCTATCACCAGGAAAAAGGTGTAACAATATGTGAAATGCTCCAAGTCCAAAGTTTGACTTTCCATCTACGCGTATCACCAGCTATTCAAATGGTAATTAAGTTTATACCATGAACCGTTATATTGGATTCATCCAAGTAAATGAAACCTTAATTCTACCATCGATGAAACAAAGAAAACTAGAATAGAAAGACAAACGAAGGACCATTGTATTGGAATTATGTGTCCCCTCTATTGCATGGAAATTTTAAAATTCAATTATTTATAAATATAAAAAATATATCATTCTTTTTAGACAGAATAAAAATATCACATAAAGTAAAACAAATGGAGCAAGTATCATTTTTATTACTATCTTCCTCAAAAAAATTTAAACATAAGAAATAAGTTGCTTTGCATAATATAACTAAGAAATGCAAGATTATAATTAAACCTCAAGAGCACATACAACAACAACAACAATGACATAGTGAAATCTCACTAGTGGGGTCTGAAAATGGTAGAGTGTATGCAGACTTTACCCCTACCCCAAAGTGATAGAGAAACTGTTTCCGAAAGACCCTCGGCTCAAGAGCACATAAAGATGAAGAAATAAGAAATTTATAACTTGCAAAAGCAAAGAAGAGACATGAAATGCATGGAGCATTATTATGTTTGTTTTTCAGCACTACAATAAGAGTAAGTTCAAGACAAACCTCTGATCAAAGGGCTTCTTTTTTATCTTCTTTTAAACTTCCCCCGGAACATGATCATCAGCAAAATTTAATCAAGAAAACAATTAGTCTAATTAGCTAGAGCTAGCTAATATTCCACTTCCTTTATACCCTAATAAGGTTACACGTTGTACCATGCTAATCTTCTCTGTATCGTTCCAATTTTGTTGGATGTGCTCGAGGTTACATGTTGTGATCTTCTCTTCTAAGCTTGTTCAAAAGAGCTGTAATAAGTGCATCTCTTTTCTCAGCTCTAGCTTCTTCTCTAATCCTTCTTTGTTCTTCCCTTTCTCTCCATCTTCTTTCCATCATTAACCTCTCATTTTCTAATGCCTCCATTGTTTGTCTCCATTCCATTTCCTTTATTCTCTTCTCTTCTTCCTTTGCTTCATATGCTTTTAACCATTGCATTTCCATTACCATTTGTTGCTTCATGAAATCATCCAAAATCTCCTTAAAACTATTCACTAAATTCCCACTACCACCACTAGAACTACTACCAACAATGTTAACGTTATTTCCCTTGACCTTTCTTTTCTTTTTTATGATACCAACTACTTTTTCTCCTTCACTATCCTCATTTTCTTCCTCTTCATCAGAAGATAGCTGAGAAACAGTCTTCTTCTTCGACCCACCGCCACCTTCTGCCTCTATCCACAACATTCTCTGCATCCTAGCCGCGAAAATCGCTTGCAACTCGTTGTAAAATGGAAATTGTTGTCGTAGAGCTTCCGGTTCAAGCGTTTCACATCCCTATTGAAAAAATATAATGAAAAGGAAATGAAAGACATAACTATATATACTTTAAAAACCCTTAAAAGATGGTAACTTGGAAAGAAACTCAACAACCCTTAAAGAATTTGAAGTGTCTTCATCAAGATTCAAGACCATAAAAATAAATATTTAATTCAGTATTAGTTATAAAAAGGCATATCCAAAATTTAAAGTAGATGACTTTAATCTTTGAGAGTTATCGCCTGAACACATCTTAAATACTGTATTTTTAAAATTATAATTTCAGACCTAAATATAATACATATCTTAAAATTTTTGTTGTTTTAAACATACATATATTTATATTTCGTGTCTGAACAACTGGGAAAAAAAAGTTGCATCCCCGATGCTAGCTAGTGACTTTCTCAGAAAGAAACCTAATAAACGAGTCTATTATTTCATATATTTAATTATTTAAGATTAAAAGAGAAAAAACAGTACCTTATAGCGAGTAACGAGATTTTTCCACTTGCATTTACACTGTTCAGGGCTACGATTGTAACCTTTGTCTTTCATCTTTGTGGCTATGACTTCCCATAAAAGCTTGTTTCTTTTAGTTTCCATGAAAGTTTGATCCAACTCAGCTCTAATCATCAAAAAATCTCTTGTTTCTTGAATACTCCATTGAGGAAATCTATCTCCACTACTTGTACCAATATTAACCCCTCCACCACTTGTATCTACATTCACACTTTGATGACTAAATGGATTTTGTTGTTGCTGATGATGTTGATGTTGATGATGATGGTGATGATGATGAGGATCCATATAATAATAACCCTAGATTTATTATTTAAAAAGGTTATATATATGTTTGGTTGAACTTATGAAGTTTTGAGAGGTAGTTTTGGTTAAGAAAATGGAGAGGAAAAAGATTTGGGGAGAGAGAAGAAGAAAGGTTTTATATGTAGGGAAAATGAAAGTGGGGATATATGGTGTGAAAATAAGGTGTGAAAATTGTCAAAGAAAAAGAATGAATATCTATGGCTTATGTGTTAAAAGCGAGCGTTGTATTTTTTGAGTTCTTTCTCCATTAAGAATTTAGAAAGAAAAAAATGTGAATCAAATCTTTCTTTTTTCCATTTCATTCTCTTTTTGTTATTGCATCCTTTTTTTCCTTCAGAGAAACAGTGTCTAGTGTCTCATCTCTCTACGCGTAAACCCAGCTCTCCAAAAATAATTAGTATCTTTATAAAGTTGAAGAAATTATAATAATTTAGAATTGACATCCACATTTGTTCATATTGCGATGAAGTGACATCATGCTGGCGAAAGAAAACAGAAACTCTTTGGATGTGGCTTTGATTTTATGTGACAAGTTGTAGACTGGTCAGATGCTTGTTTTACAAGGTTCCCAAATTTAATTTCCTCTGTATTGCAGTCAAAATTATTGAATTTATACGTTCTAAACTAATCAGCAAACTCATCTCATCTTAATTACTCTCTTCGTTACAATTTAGATGAGGTAGTTTGACTCGATCAGCACGGAGTTTAAGAAAAAAAACTTTTGAAAATTTGTATGATTATAAAAAGGTTCTGATTAAGGGTTAAATGAAAAGTTTAAATTTGAATTATTTTTAAATTTAGAAATATACCATTTATTTTGGAACAAATTAAAATAAAAATACCTTATCTAATTTGAAACAGAGGGAGTATTAGATTGACAATTAGATATTTCTATATATTCAATAAATTTTAAAAAAATTAACTGAATTTGTCCGAGCGCGTCCAAATGATCTAGCTCCGCCCCTGTATTTGGCTAGTCATGTTACATTTGGCTTGTACTAAGTGAGAGAAAAGTACGTAGAAATGTAATTTGTTCATTAAAGAGTGGAAATATACTTGACAGTATGCTTTTTGTATTCTTGCATATATCTTTGCAGTACACAATACGCGTTGTGTCACAGAGGGAACCGTGTTTTGGGTGTCGGAGAAGTCGGCATCAGGTCTTTTGGAATTTCGTACTATATACTAAATAAGTGATTTTTTGGCTTTTTCTTGTGATCCAAAATAAGTAATTTTTTTAGATTTCAAGAATGAGTTAATTATTTTTTTCTACATTTTTCTTGGAGTAAATAGTGTTGGAATATGTGTTAGGAGTGTTTATGTGAGATTGTAAAGGTTAATATCGTCAATTTCATTGCTAATTAATGCTAAAAGGTGAATTTCTTAATATGTGTAAAAACATCCAAAAAAATCACTTATTTTGGACCGGAGGGAGTAATATATAAATAATTCTATTATGGATTTAACTTTTATGCATTAGTAATGTAAGATAATTTTATTATTATCATGAGTCAGTTAATTAGTTTGCGAGATAATCATGAATTTATTCCGTATTTAATTACTTTTTTTTATTTCGTGATTAGCTATATATAATTATAATATTATTTTTATACCACCTACAATGTAGGTACCAAAATGACCATAATGCCCTTCTCCGAACACTTTATTCCTAAAGTCCTTTAAGAAATCTAAGTCTAAATTTGAAAATAAAAGTTTATCTATATTTATCTAATATAAAACCAGATACGTAGTTTATTTATATTTTTTGGTCAGGAAACATAACTTATATTGGATAATAAACTATTACATGGAGCCAGTGGCTAGAGATACATAGTTTATATTATATATCTATATCCTTTTTTTTTGGCTTATAAATCAAACATTTATCAATAAAAGTATATCCACTATATAATTTCGTTATTATTTAATCCTCGTATTATAATCTTGTCATTATAATTCTAATTTATTCATCAAACAAATGACCTTAATGTTTACCTATAATAGTAGACTAGTAGTCGTACTCGCACGATGTGCGGTCAATATTAAAAAAATATTTGTCACTTTGTTAATTTTTCGATGTTACATTTGGAATTATCACAATTATTTGATTATCCTATTCTATATAAATAGAATAGATATTGTCTAAATTTTAATAAATAAAATCTCCATTAAATTAAAGGGAATTATATAGTCATCGAATAATTTTTTCGTTACGTAGTTTTATTTATTATATTACCCAATATTTAGTATAATTATATGGAAAAATGCACAATTACCCCCCTCACTTATACTCAAAATTTCAACTACACACTTTTTCTTTGCGGGAATCCTATTACCCCCCTAAATTTATTTTAAATGTAATTAATTGCACCCTTAACGCTAATGTGGCACAGTGTGTGTATTTCACTCTCCCAAAGGAGAGTGAGAAGCAAGAAAAAATGATTTTCAGGTTATTTTTTAAATTCTTTTTTACCATTTTTTCTTACTTTTTTTTTCCTTTTCCTTTTTCTTTTCCTTTTTTTTTTTTATTTCTTCTCTAATTTCGGTGGATATTCATTCACCGACGACTTTGTCTAACCGTTTTCTTTTATTTTTTTTCTTTTCACACACAAATTAAAGTCTCAAAAAGATCTATTCATAAGCAAAGCAAAATACAATCATATTTGGGGGGAAAATTCATCATCGGAAAACCTTCCCACGCCGGAAAAAATTATGTACTGAAATTTTTTTTCTCAACTTATATTCGTTTTTATTTTTTTTGCTCTTCCTCCCCCCCCCCCCCCACACACACATATATATATATTTATCGTCGGAAAAATTGCCAGAAAAATGGTATTTGTTAAATTCCGACGACCACCATTTTATGTCGCCGGTGACCAACACAAAAAGAAAGAGAATAAAATAACCAAAAAAATAAGAATAATAAGAAATAAGAAAAAGGGATAAGAAAAAGAAGAAAGAATAAAAAAAGTACTAAAAATACATGGTGGGGGGCGTGTAGCTCACCACTTGCCATGAGTTTGGTTGTCAGTGTTAAGGGTGCAAATAATTACATTTAAAATAAGTTTAGGGGGGTAATAGGTTTCCCGCAAAGAAAAAGTGTGTAGTTAAAATTTCGGGTATAGGTCAGGGGGGTAATTGTGCATTTTTCCTAATTATATTGTTAATAGACATTATGACACTTGCCATTATAATATTTCTTTGCCTCTCCTATTATATATAAATAGATATAAATTTCTTTGACTCTCCTATTATATATATATATATATATATATGGGGTAGTTTTTTATTTTATTTTATTATTTTCGTTTTTTATATGTATATTATATATAAATAGATTTTTATTTTTTATTTCAAAACTCCAATTTAAAACTACTCCCCAATTTGAATTTGTAATTCATTATTTTTTTTATTTTATTTTTTATTTTAAAACTCCAATTTGAAACTACTTCCCAATTTGAATGGGTAGTTTTTCTTCTCTTTTTTAGTTTTTTTTATAGTAATTTTTTTTTACTTTTTATTTTAAAATAATTTAAAAACTCAAACTTGAAACCACTCTCACAGAATTTAAATGAGTAGTTATTTTTTTATATATTTATTTTTCATTATTTTTTTTATCATATTTAATTATACGATATCATATTTATTAATCCAAATAAAGTAATCAATTACTATATATATATATGGTAGTTTTATTGTATTTTATTTGATTATTTTCGTTTTTTATATGTATATATAAATGGATTTTTCGTTTTTTAATTTAAAATAATTTTAAAACTCCAATATAAAACTACTCCCCAATTTGAATTGGTAATTCATTATTTTTTTTTCATTTTAAAATTATTTTAAAACTCCAACTTGAAACTACTCCCACCCAATTTGAATGGTAATTATTTTTTATATATTTGTTTTTTATTTTTTTATTATATTTAATTATAAGATATCTATATTTATTAATCAAAATAAAGTAATCAATTAATATATATGGTAGTTTTTTATTGTATTTTACTATTTTTATTTTTTATATGTGTTTAAATTCAAAAATAAATAACCAATAACTAATTATAAAGTAAATAACTAATTAGTAACCAATTTGCCATATGGCATTTTTTTAGGCTGCCACTTGGCTTAAGGAGAGGGCTTTTTCCTCTCCTTTTTGATTTTATTTTTTATTTTAAAACTCCAACTTGAAACTACTTCCCAATTTGAATGGATAGTTTTTCTTCTCTTTTTTCATTTTAAAAAAAAAAAAAATTTAAAAACTCAAACTTGAAACCACTCCCACGGAATTTAAATGGGTAGTTATTTTTTATATATTTATTTTTTATTATTTTTTTATCATATTTAATTATATGATATCTATATTTATTAATCCAAATAAAGTAATCAATTACTATATATATATATATGGTAGTTTTTATTTTATTTTATTATTTTCATTTTTTATATGTATATATAAATAGATTTTTCGTTTCTTAAATTTAAAATAATTTTAAAACTCCAATATAAAACTACTCCCCAATTTAAATTGGTAATTCATTATTTTTTTTAATTTTATTTTTTATTTTAAAATTATTTTAAAACTTCAACTTGAAATTACTTCTTGATTTTAATGGGCTACTTTTCTTCTCTTTTTTTCGTTTTTTTTATGGGTTAATTTTTTTTTTTTGCTTTTTATTTTAAAATAATTTAAAAATTCAAACTTGAAACTAATCCCACCCAATTTGAATTGTTAATTATATTTTATATATTTATTTTTCGTTGTTTTTTAGGTTGCCGCTTGACTTAAGGAGAGGGATTTTTCCTCTCCATTTAATAATATATAAGATTTAAATTCAAAAATAAGTAACCAATAATTAATTATAAACTAAATAACTAATTAGTAACCAATTATGCCATGTGACATTTTTTATGCTGACACTTGGCTTAAGTAGAGGGTGTTTTCCTCTCCTTTTAATAATATATAAATAGATATATAGATATATATTTTAATTTAAAATAATAACCAATAACTAATTATAAACTAAATAACTAACTATGCCATGTGGTATTTTTTTAGGTTGCCACTTGGCTTAAAGAAAGTGCTTTTTCTCTCCTTTTAATAATATATAGATTTATTATTTTTTAATTTCGTTTTTATTTTAAAATAATTTAAAAACTCAAACTTGAAACTACTCCCACCCAATTTGAATGGTAGTTATTTTTTATATATTTGTTTTTTATTTTTTTATTATATTTAATTATAAGATATCTATATTTATTAATCTAAATAAAGTAACCAATTAATATATATGGTAGTTTTTTATTGTATTTTTTTATTTTCATTTTTCATATGTATTTAAATTCAAAAATAAGTAACCAATAACTAATTATAAACTAAATAACTAATTAGTAACCAATTATACCATGTGACATTTTTTACGCTGACACTTGGCTTAAGGAGATGGCTTTTCCCTCTCCTTTTAATAATATATAGATATAGATTTAAATTTAAAAATAAGTAATCAATAATTAATTATAAACTAAATAACTAATTAGTAACCAATTATGCCATGTGGTATTTTTTTTACGCTGATATTTGGCTTAAGGAGAGGGCGTTTTTCTCTCCTTTTAATAATATATAAATATATATTTAAATTTAAAAATAATAACCAATAACTAATTATAAACTAAATAACTAACTATACCATGTGATATTTTTTTATGTTGCCACTTGGCTTAAGGAGATGGCTTTTTCCTCTCCTTTTAATAATAATAAATTATATGTCTAGTTGGCCAGCTAA
Organism: Nicotiana glauca; assembly: GCA_026770625.1. Taxonomy (NCBI): domain Eukaryota; kingdom Viridiplantae; phylum Streptophyta; class Magnoliopsida; order Solanales; family Solanaceae; genus Nicotiana; species Nicotiana glauca. The sequence continues at coordinate 11,285 of MU668490.1, forward strand.
TAGTTTAACTTTTTATGAACGATTAAGTACATTTATTATTATATAATTTGAACTTTTAATATATAAAAGTTAAATTCTTCTGTAATTAATGCACTAGAAAGGTCATAACCTTGTGGTCACCAGTTCAAATCATGGTAGCCCATATCTTGATTTACCAAAATATTTTTGATTTGACCATTTGACAAGCTACTAAGATTTAGGCCAAACTCTTTCTTTAGTGAAGCATCAAGTATATGTATCTTTACCAGTTAATCAATTAACAAATAATCAATTATGGAAATGTAGATTATAGTCATGTATCGTAATTCTTCCTGCAATTTTTGAAGAAAAATGAATTTATTTGCGGTCAGACCTCTCGATAACATCTTCGTTTGTTCCTACTATTTTTGAACGTTATAGCGAAGTGCTGTTATAGAAAACATATACTATAACATAACATAAAATTTGGTTCCGGAAAAGCTTGGCTTTTATAGTAAAATGTTGTTATAGAGAGGTTTGACTGTATATCAGTTAATATATCTCATCACTAGGGGTGTACATGGATCAAGTTGGTTCGATTTTTATTAAATCAAACCAAACCAATTATAGCGGTTTAGAGTGGTTCAGTTTTATCAGATTTTTCAAGTTTTTCGGATTTTTTATTACATAAATATTATCTCAATCTTACTTTGTTAAATTTTATTATAAGTAAATATAAATTTAGTAAAAATTAAAAAAAAAATTTGACAAACATAGGTGGTTGCAATAAATTTTCAAGATATGAAAAATAAATTACAATCACAAAATAGGAAAACAATATTTTTACTTATCAATTGCAGGTTACAACTCTATTTATCTCTTGATTCTTTCCTCTGATTTGTTACCTATAATTCGAGGACCTTAGCGGCGTATGTATCGAATGTAGGATGATATGCATCTTCTTGATGTATTTGATGATCAAGAAGCGTGTAGCAGCACTCTATTTGGATCTTGAATGTTGCTAAAGCTTTGAGCAAGACATATTTGACATGATCATATATTTGATTTCTTTGTGCATATTTCAGGAGTTTATGGAATTGCTGAGATGTTCTCCACTTTCAAGATGCTATCTGCAATGACCCCGGCCGGTCGTTTTGAGAGTTGTATCCATGTTTTCCCATTTACTGCTTCTTTTGTGATCTAAAACTGTTATATGACTTGCCGTATTAGTTGGTTTGCGTCCGAAGAGATTTCAGAGTGAATTGAGACACTTAGTCTCTTAATTGAAGGCTTAAGCTGGAAAAGTTGACCGGTTGTTGACTTATGTGTAAACGACCTCAAATTTGAATTTTAATAGTTTCTTAGCTCTGTTACGTATTTTGGACTTAGGAGCGCGTTCGGAATGTGATTTGGAGGTCCGTAGTAGAATTAGGTTTGAAATGGCAAAAGTTAAAATTTTGGAAAGTTTTACTGAGAGTGAACTTTTTGATATCGGGTCGGATTAGATTTCCAAAAGTTGGAGTAGGTTCTTGGTGTCATTTATGACTCGTGTGCCAAATTTAAGGTAAATCGGACGTGATTTGATAGATTTCGGCATCATATGTAGGATTTGGAAATTTCAAAGTTCATTAGGCTTGAATCCATGTGCAATTCATGTTTTTATGTTGTTTGAGCTGATTTGAGGGTTTGACTAAGTTCGTATGATGTTTTGGGACTTGATGGTATATTTGGTTGAGGTCCCGGGGGCCTCAGGTGAGTTTCGGATGGTTAACGGATCAATTTTTGAACTTGGGAATATGCTGAAGTTTTCTGGTATTTGTACCTGGTTTCCTTGAACGCAATCGCATGAGAGGGTCCACGATCGCGTAGGTATATTGAGGGCAGTTGGAATTTTGTTTTATGCGATCGCCAGTTGAGGCACACGATCACGAATGCTGGTGAGTCAGGCAGTGCGGACGCGTGGTAAGGTCCGTTCGTATAGGGGAAGTGAAGCAACCGTAGAGTGCACACTTTGTTTTGTGCGAGTTGCGCGAGGAAGAACGTGATTGCGTAGGTTGGAGGAAGCAGAGGTACGTGTTCGCATAGAGGTCTCCGCGTTCGCGTAAGGTATGCTGAGGGGCAAATTGTTTTGTGCTTCGCGATCGCGAGGCTACTTCTGCGATAGCGATGAAGGTATATCAGGGCAGATATAAAAGATTCAAAATGAGGGTTTCGAGTTCATATTATAAAATTGAAGTGGGAGCTGGGTAGAATGCAATTTTTGGAGAGATTCTTGCGTAGGTGTTTGGGGTAAGTGATTTCTATCTAATTTTGGTCAAAATTCTATGATTGTGCCTTTAATTCCATAATCTAATTTGTGATTTGGGGTGAAAAATTAGGGGAAAAAGAGGAAGAGTTCTTAAGCTAGAATTTTTGGATTTTGAATGGGATTTTATTATCGAATTTGAGTAAATTTGGTATGGCTAGACTCATGAGTGAATGGGCTTTCAGGTTTTGTGACTTTTATTGGATTTTATTGTCGAATTTTGAGCCAATTTTGAATTTTGGTTATAATTTCGTTATTTCTCTTATAGTTTGGTTCCTTTAGCCTATATTGATTGTATTGTACTACTTGTGGTCGATTTGGGTCATTTGGAGTCCGATTCGCGAGGCAAAGGCATTTTGGAGTAGAGTTTTGCTGGGATTGAGGTAAGTAACAATTTTAAATCTGGTCTTGAAGGTATGAAACCCCAGATTATGCGTTATATAATTAGTTTGGAGGTGACGCACATGCTAGGTAACGGGCATGTGGTCGTGCACCATAGGAATTGGGACTTGGTCAATTCCGTGGAACTTTAAAGTTGAATAACTTGTTGTTAGCTATATGCTCTCCCTGTGTTATAGAAATTTGACTGCAAATCATGTTGGAAATCATGCTTAGCTAGACGATGACATTGATGGAACCCGCAGAGGTCGTATACTTGTTGAATTATCTGCTATTTGCTGTCTTGTACCTAGTCACGGTTTTACTTGCATCAGTCTCTTCTTGTTTCCTGTTGATACATATTATTATCTCTGTTTGGACTGATTTATATGATTTCCAATAGCCCGAGAGACTGTAGAGGTTGGTGACCGAGTTAGGGCCTGAGTGCCAAGCTGTAAGCTATATGTGTATATATAGATCGGATTGTACACCACAACGAGCCTTATGGCTATTTATATATTATAGATTGGCTGAGAGCTGAGTAATTGATCTATTGAGAAAGGTTGAGTGACTATTGCCCGGAGAGGCTGTACTTGCTTTCATTTGTTGCTGCACTTAGCTGGTATATGTCACTATTTTGAAATTTCTGGAAGATATTGTATCCGGTTTTACTTGAACTTGGTAATTTCTAAACAGATTTGACTTAAGTTTGTCGGATTTGAAAGCATGTCTACTTTCTTGCTGAAATTACTGAAAATGAACTATAATTGTGTAGCTCGTCACTATCTTTCAGTTCCGTACTTATTATTGTTACTTACTGAGTTGGTTGTACTTACATTACACCATGCACTTCGTGTGCAGATCCATGTGTTTTCAGACTCGGTGGGCATTGATCTCGTGCATGGTTGATCGTTGGATATTACGAGGTAGCCACCCCGCATTCGCATTCCTTATTTCTCCTTCCTTGTCTTTTCTTTATTTGTATTTTGATATAGACTCTTCTAGCCCATTCCTTCTAGACTGGTTGTACAGATGCTCATGAGCTCATTCACATCCTGATTTGGGTGTTATGTTTCTGCACTTGTGTTTGGGTTGTTACCCCATTTTTATGAAAACTCTGGTTATTTCAAATATCTTAATTTATTTTCTGTTAAATTTTGGAAGTATTTTGAAAATATCGACTTGCCTAGTACCACGATAGCCACCATCATGACGGGTTAGGATTTGGGTCATGACACTTTCTTAAGAGAATATGTAACCCTTTTATAGGAGTGACCTAGGGTTAGAGTAAAGTAGCCTCCAAGTTAGGGTTTTGGTAGAGTATCCTCCAAGCAACCCTAACAGACTCCTAAAATTTTAAGAGTCATCTAGTAGTATCTTGAATTTAGGATTTAGGCTGATCCGTTAAAAGTCTACAAATTCCCCTTACTTCAAGGTTGGTGGGTTGCAGGCTTGCCGAAACTTGAAGACAAGACTTGAAGTACTCGATTATCGCAACAGATTATTTTGAAACTTTTAGTTTTCGATTTGCAGGAGGAAGAGATGAACGACAGAACTGGTCCCACTGGGCGTGCAACTTTATTTACAATAAATTTTTAAGATATAAAAAATAGACTACAATCACAAAATAGGAGAACAATATTTTTACTAATAAACTGCGGGTTATAATTCTATTTATCCCTTGATTCTTCTCTCTTACTTGTTATCTGTAATTCGAGGGCTCCTTAGCAGCGTATGCATCAAACGTAGGATGATTTGCATCTTCTTGATGTATTTGATGATCAAGAAGCATGTAGCAGCACTCCATTTAGATCTTGAATGTTGTTAAAACTTTAAGCAAGACATATTTGACATGATCGTGTGCATATTCCGGGAGTTTATGAAATTGCTGAGATGATCTCCATTTTTTAGAAGCTTTCTTAAGAGAATATGTAACCATTTTAATAGGAGTGACCTAGGGTTAGAGTAGAGTTGTGATGACCCGACCCATCGTCTCAGGTATTACCACCCCGTTTTCCCCATTTTCAACTTCTTTATGCTTTATTATCCGTATATTGTGTAATCAGGTTGATTTGCAATGGTTTTGATAAGAAATGAGACACTTAGTCTCTTTTAAGAAGGCTTAAGTTGGAAAAGTCAACAGGATGTTGACTTATGAGTTAGAGGGCTTGTGAGCACGTGATTTTTGCCCTATATATGAGTTATTCCCATAAAATTCAAACAAAAAGAGTTTTCCTTATTTTTACAATTTGTGTGAATTTTGTGTTAATTGTTCGCATGGTATTTGTGCATGTTAAGTCAAATAAAAGTACAAAATATGCATTT
>MU668493.1:0-14710 GCA_026770625.1 Nicotiana glauca
TGCTTCTGCTTCTGCTTTTGGAAAGAAGCTACTTTTTTCTGCTTCTCTGAAACTGCTTCTGCTTCTTCCCCAAAACACTTTTTTTTCCCAAATAAGCTTGGCCAAACACCTCGAGTTAGGAAAAAAAAGTGCTTTTGGGAAAAAAAACACTTCTGGCCTCCCAAGAAGCTTGGCCAAACAGGCTATTAGTTTATAAATAAGAAAACAAATGAGTAGACAAGGATAAATATTTTTATTTTTGTGAGTAACTGTATCAAAACCCCCATTCAAAACCCAATATTAATCATGTTAGTTTAAGTGAATGGTTAAGATAGCAGAGTCGTTTGTTTATACTTTATACGTACTGAAAGTGTCATCTTTTAAATCATTGTCATTTTGTGCTTATTTATCTATCTGGCATGCAATTTACAATTGAATTTACTTTTTCATTGTTACACATATAGCCGGTCAGATTCAATGTTTACTCTGTAACATTTTTGAATTGGCAATAAAAGAACACTTTTCACTAGCAAGTGCACATGATGGTGTCATAGAAGTGTAACTTGAAATTAATAAGAGTAAAGTCCAACTTGTATGAATCCGGAAAAGCCTATTGCAAAGATTATGAAAGTGAAAAAAACAAAATCAAGAGTACTCACATATAACTATAGGTGATGAATTTGATAAAATTGCCATTGGTTTTTTGACCTCCATTCAGATGAGTTGCTTCCTCTTATGCATGACTGTTTCATAACCTATGTTGTCTAGAGACCAATATACACAACCTATGTTGTCTAGAGACCAATATACACAACCTATGTTGACTATATAGAGACCAATATACACAATCTTTGGTGCTAATACCCTCACTTACACTCTCGAACCAACGATCTTCTAAACTTTGTTCTAATATAGGGAGCGTTTCTTTCAACGTCCAAAAATTCTTATTCGCACAACAGACAACATAAAACAATCCAAAGATCAATATAACCTTGTAATCATTGGTGGCAGAATCATAACATAACCCACAAGCATTAGGATGCATGGACTTATTTATATATGGGCACACATTTTGTGTTGTCTGGTTGATGGATTCCACAGACCACAAAGCAAATAAAGTTTCCTACATTATCCAAATCAAAAACTGAAAAAGTGTTGACTTAAAAAGGAACGAGATGCATTATTTTTAGGATAAAACCAGTACATCAACTGCGTAGATTTTAGGGTTCATATAGCCAACCCAACTAGTTTGGGATTAAAGCATGTTTGACTGATTGAATGGTTGCTACAAAAATTTCCATTTAAGCACTTACATGAAACAGGAGACTTCAAGAACATTATCAGGAATTAGCTAACAGAAATGATAGCACAATTTATGCCCATGCTCTACTTCCCGGGACTTCAATAAATAATCAACATAGAAAAAAAGAGTACACACATCAGTGCATATATAGGAAATTAATTCAAAGAACAATAGCTAGGCCTTCCTTCTTTGGAGGTATTATCGCATTCTTATTTCCGGGGAAAGCACTGTGAGAGACATCCACGAGGGCCTTGAAGCTGTATGGTTCGTGCATCGACAATTCTGACAAGACTTTCCTGTTCAGCTGTACGTTCTCCTTCATCAACCCGTGCATGAAATTGCCATAATTTACCTGGAATTTGAGTGAAGGTTAAACAAAGGGATTAATTCAGAACTCAAATCAAAATATTATTTGGTAGATGACAAAAAAGTGTATCTTGTTTACTTGTAATGAGACGTGCTAATAAATAGTAGTATCATTTAGGAACATCAGATATGACTAGATGACAGAAAGAGTGATAACAAAGGCCAAATGCTTGTCAAAACTTAGCACAAACATATTAAAGCAGCTCACTTCAGTTAAGAAAGTACCCTGCTCAATCATCTCCCAATTAAGCAGCTTAACCAAAAGAGAGTTTCATATACTTTTGGTGCTGGTAAATTTAGGGAGTAAAAAGGAGTACATCAAAAATCAGAAGAACGAAGAAATACAAATGATCACAAAGCCTAGTTATCTAATCAAGGGCCTTAATATATCACTCTATTTGCAATGTTGTTCTAGCTTAAAAAGTAAATGAACAGACAATTAATTCCCAATGCAGCCGACAACATGATTCCAAAACGTAATGAATTTCTCAATTAATATCTTGATGGCAGCATGACGGCCGCAAGTGTGGCGCACACAAAAACAACGAAAGGATATATGTGTTAGTTTGGAAGAACTTTTCATGTTACTTATGGATACCTTGCGGCACCTACAAAATTTATTCTCTTCTTTTTCATCATATCAATGCAACACCGCAATATCTTCCAACTATGAGCTATATATTTCATTGCCTCATTGGCATTTGGATAGTCAAACAAGGTTTCCAGAGTTTCCACAATGCTAAAAAAGATATAGAGTAGAAGATTATTCTCATCTGCCTAAGCCGCCTCGGCAACAGAGTTACCAGGTTCTTGTACTAGGTTCTTGTACTGGTGGAAGGTAACAGGTATATGTAAAAGAGTTTAAGAGTGCTCAAGTTGACATAGACACCACCTTTATAAAGGAAAAAAAGATAAAAGAGTAGAAGGATATTGAAACACTTGAGAATCTCAGTGTAGCTGTACACGGATGTACTATTCCAAATACTAGGATGTGACCTTGGAAAGCAACTTGTATGGTAAAGAGCTTGATTTGCAAAATTTCATAACTGTACAGTAGAGCTTGGAAAATGTATGTTTTCCAAATCCTCCACATCCAAATCTCTAAAAGCAAATTGCGGAAAGCTTAACAGGATCATGAAGCATAAGAGCGTCACCTTACTCATATATAAGCAACAACAACAACAACAACAACAACAAACCCAGTAGTTTCCCACAAGTGAGGTCTGCTTACTCATATATAAGCAATCATGGAAAATCAATCATTCAAAAAATATCATGTTGCTTATGAAAAATAGCAGAATATCTAAGATAAGAAACTATTAGAGACCGTCGACCATGACACACTTCACTTTGTGATTCTGTAGCCATTTTTAGCATTGAGAACCGAAACTTTGTTTTCCTAACAAAAAGTCAAGCAGTGCACCCTCCCTACAGCTGGTAAAATATTCCTGAATTTCCTTTATAAAAAAAAAAAGACACCTGAATTTCAAATGCATTTCATGGTTAATATCCGGTCATTTCATATAAATGTACTCCTATAAGAAATATCTTATTAAACTCCTATTAACAAATATCTTATTGCTCTTTGACTGCCACGCCAGGTCTCCCAAATTTAATTAGGTTATGGGACTTAAGTCCTCTAACCTTCTCTTCTCACTCCCTGTTCCCTCCCAGTCCTGTCACATCATGATTTCCAATATTCACTTCACTGAAACCTGGCTTGCATGTGCGCGCGCATGCACTCTCTCTCTATGCCTTGATATACCCATCTCTCTGTAAGTGGGAAATTGTGGATACAACAACAACAACAACAACAACTACCCAGCAAAATCCCACAGATTGGGGTCTGGGGAGCGTAATATGTACGCAGACCTTAACCCTACCCCGATAGGGCAGAGAGGCTGTTTCCGAAAGACCCTCGGCTCAGAGAAAAAAGGAAATGAGAAGAAGACAATTCATTAGTCAAAAATTGTGGATACAATACAAGGTATTTTTATCAACACAGATGTATTATTATCTACATGTTTTTTTTTGGGTCTATTAACAACTGAGAAATTTGTTGCTCCAGTTTCAAAACTTGTGGATAATAAAACCTTCCTTCTACCCTTCTCTATTTAAATACCAAACCTGGTTCACCAACTAGGACTCAAATTCTTGATGTGCTCTTACCACACATCCGGTGTGGTGCTACTTTGCCATCTAACCAAAATCCTTGTAGCTAATCCTCATATTTTACAATTTTAAAGTATCTTTTCAGTTTATATCCAACTCAAATATAAGAGAAATGTGATGCCAATAATCTTCTCTTAGTAATATATTCTTTAAACCTTTCAGATTCCAATTAACTTAAGAAAAAGAAAATACTACATAGGTAGGGTTTCTTAGTATATTAAAATGTGACCTAAAGACGCCTACCACAGCCTGTTTTAACTTGGGTAGCAAATTGCAAACTCATTCCTATCCCGCGAACAAAGTGATCTACATATTAGGTATCAACGGGGCATCCTTATTTAATCAGAAAAAGTGTAAGACAGTAAGGAACAGAATGACATTTTGACATTCTCTATAAGCTGGAAAAACATAGACTGTTTATTAGCTTAAACATAAATAGGCCATGTTCTCCGGGCTCAACCATTTTCAGTTGAGAGTCAGGGAATGACTTAATATAGTTTTTTGATATTCTCGTTTAGGTTGCGTATCCGTTCTATGGAAAACTAGAGTGGATGTCTGCAAAGCTGATGATAGGCTATAATTACGTATTTTAGTCGATTATTACACTCTAATTTACAGCACTTTAATTGAGTCTGAGCTTTAATCGCTAGTGTTTTGCACTAATGGTGTGTTTTATGCCTTGTAGGAGTGATTCCGAGCTATATAGATGTTATGGAATGAATTCAAGTGATTTGGAGCTTTAAAGTTTGAGTAAAAGTTCAAGGAATTAAACCGGGATCGTGTTTGGGGGTCAACGGATGATAGTTAGAGCAAACGAAGACTCCAGTAGGCATATTGCGCACTTTCTAGTAAAATAGATATAACTTTTTGCTCAGAACTCCATTTTGGCTCCACAATATATGGTTGGAAAGCTAACTCAAAGCGCTACAACTTTCATGCTTTATGTTTTTCCAAATTCCAAACGGAACAGGGTGAAAAACGCGGTCGAAACCGCAACCGCGGAACTGACCGCGGCAGAAAATTAGAGAGCACGTCTGGCCGCGGTCCTACCGCGTTTTGGCCATGGACACGCCGCTCCAGGCGTCAAAAAGAAGTCCTATTTCGTCCGGGACAAGGTTATTTCGGCCCTACACTATTCCAGCTTGTATAAAAGGGGTCTTAAACCTATTTTGAAATGGGGAGGACGTTTTTGAGAGGAAAACACAAGCATAGAGCCGCCATGGAGACCGGGTTTCATCTTTTCTTCCACCAACTTAGTCTTTTTATGTTTCTTTGTATGATTTGTTGTTTTGCTACCATGTCTATGTGGAGCTAAACTTCACGTTCTAGGGTTGTGGTTCTTTCATGACTATTGTTATTCGGATATTGATTTTGATTTCTTAGTTTATCATATTGGTTTATTTATTCAATCCTGCACTTAATTATTTGATTGCTTGATCACCAATTGAATACTATCTACGAATATCGAATTGAACTCGAAAGTGGGAATTCTAGATTGCATATAGGATTTAGTAGAGCAAGTTCTTGAACCTGGGCCTCGGGGAACGGATTCGCGGTTAGGATAGACATATACCTAATTGACTTGCTTGGTTGATTTACAGGAATTATAAATGCGTTCTTGTTGATTCTAACTCCATAGACATATAGACGTTAGGTTAACTTGAATAGGCGAGTAATAACTCGACAGATTCTTATGAGCAATATTAACCCTGTCAACCAATAAACTAGATAAATTAGTTAGTCAATTCAATTGAAGAATACAATAGGAATGTTAGATAGCCCATAACCCTAGATCGTTTTCATTACATTGATATCATAAAAATCTGCTCTTCCTCTGTTTAAAGTTCATTAGCTATATTTCTTTATTTAATTAGTATAGAATCAAATATTTCTAGTTTTAATTCTTGTATAGATAATTAGGATAATCTAATTTAGTTAATAGTTAATCACAAGTCCTTGTGGGATAGACATCCGACTTTTAGTCACTTTATTACTTGACGACCGCGTATACTTGCGTGTGCGTTTGGCCGCAACTCCTATATCACATATATTTGCCAAGAATATAGTCAATTTATGTCATTCTTGTAAAAGACCATAGTCTAATAATTTTTCCTATCTGACATTATTCAACAGTTCAGAAAACGCAGCCACTCTTTCTTTATTTCCACCTGCTACTAATTGGGCCACTCAATGATACATAAAAAGAACTTATACAAAGGACCGGATTAGTTATCCATTTCAAAAATGTTTCTTCAATTCATCACAAAGATCTAGCTTCCAAAAATAAAAGGAAAAAGCTACAAAATTAGAAAAAGGGGAAAGAGAAAATGGTGCATACTCCGTGTTGGCGAGTTCCGGCATTGATGCGTTGAATCCAAAGGGAACGCATGTCCCTCTTCTTATTGCGACGGTCTCTGTAGGAATACTGAAGCGCCTTTTCAACTCTTTCCCTTGCTATTCTTATGCAGTTCTTAGCTCTTCCTCTAAACCCTTTAGCTAGTTTCAATACCTCCTTCTTGTTCATCCTTACCGCTGCTTCTCCGGCGAATTGCTATAGACTCTTTTCTCAAAGCTGCTGGTTGGCCTTTTGGGGGTTTTGGGTTTCTGAAAATGTTCTAGTTATATAAATGCAATTTTTAGTTTTCACCCTCATATTTAACGTATTTGTGACTATTGCACCCCCTAACTTCAGTTGTTGGTACTTTGTGCCTTGCGATGCAAAACAAACATACGCTCGAGTTTTTCAAGCTTCTACCTAAAGCTGTATCCTATCTTAGACATATAATCAAAAAGTTTTGAGTGCTTAATGGATCTCAAAATATATTTTATCAAAAGTTTGAGTACTTTGTGCCTTGCGGTGAAAATCATTTACCCTCCCCCACTTTGTGTTAAAAATTAAATTTTCTCTTCAACTTTAAACAATAATCATTCTTCCCCTTTATCCTATACAATATCTTTTTTGCCCTTGAATTTTTAATTTTCTCCTCAATTCAATACTTTTTTACTATATATATATATTTTTATGATTTTAGCTATAACTTAAATTATATAATACCTATTATAAATAGTAATTAGAGTTCATTAAAATTATAAGTAGAATGAGTAATTAGAGTTGATCAATTAAAATTATCTTATCTTTATGATTGTTATTTTAATGTAATGCATATTAAATATATATTTAAGCTATATTTTATTAGCGACGGAGCTAGAAAATCATATAAGAGGATTGAAAAATATCCCAATTTTTTTTATTATTTTGGATTGAACTTGTGAGCTAAGATAACTTGGGCAGTTTTTCAATCCTCTTATATGAAAAACTCGGATTGAACTTGTGAGCTAAGAAATTAATGAACTCTATTCTCTTAGCTCACAAATTTAATTTCTTAGCTCACAAGTTCAATCGGAGTTTTTCATATAAGAGGACTGAAAAATACCCCAAGTTATTTTAGCTCACAAGTTCAATCCGAAATTAAAAAAAATAAAATTGGGGTCCCTCTTGTATGAATTTCTAGCTTCATCGCTAAGAAAATATAACTTAAATATATATTTAATATGCATTACATTAAAATAACAATCATAAAGATAAGGTAATTTTAATTGACTCCAACTACTTATTCTACTTATAATTTTAATGAACTCTAATTAAAATTTATACTAGATATTACATAATTTAAGTTATAGCTAAAATCATTAAAAAAAATCATATAATAAAAAAATATTGAATTGAGGAGAAAATTAAAAATTCAAAGGGCAAAAAAGGTATTGTGTAGGATAAAGGAGAGGAGAATGATTATTATTCAAAGTTGAGGGAGGAGTTTGATTTTTAACACAAAGTTGTGGAGGGCAAATGAATATACTTCACTAACTTAACTCAAAATATATTTTATCAAATAATCGATGTGAAAATTGGGAAAGATCAATGAATAAAAGGGGAAAAAAGCTCAAAGTTGTCTTTACACTATTTGTGAAAAGGTTTAAATATGTTTTTCGTTAATAATTTGGATCAACCATGCCTTTACTATCAGAAAAATGTGCTATATTTGGATTTATTGAATAAAAAAATCGATTAGTATGGTTTGCTGCTACATGCCAAAATTTTATAATGGAGTTTTTTTAAAGAAATTTTTATTTTTGCAAGGCAAACTTGACTATTATCCATTATTAAATTTTAAAAATATGATAATATATCGATGTAATGAGTTTCATTGGTTAATAAAGGTATATAGAGATCATTTATGTAATGATAAGTGCATAATTGACCTCAACTATTGACAATATATATATATATATATATATATATATATATATATATATAGATCATAGGTCGTAAACAAATTTGACTCATATCCTACTAATAAAAGCAATTTTCACATAATTTGGCCATACACTAGTTGTTACTTTAAAAATTACTTTCTCTGAGAATTCAATCAAAGAATGTTTTTTCAAAATAAACAAATTTTAGAAGCTTGCTAAAAAGCCTAAGTTGTTTGGGAGGTAAGTGTAATTTTACAAACCAGAGAGGATAGACTTGCAATTCATCAAAAAAGAGAGTGTTTATGCAGAAGAGTAATCGTCCAAAGTACTTATCCCACATAGAGAAAATGGAGGAAACAGAGAAAGAATCCGTCAAATCTGCATCCGAAGAGTTTTCTAAGGAATTCAAAACCCTAATCAATGCTCAGGATTTGGATTCTCTGAAGCAATTGCAAAACCTCATGTACTTCTCTTTGCCACCTTCATTCATTCATTCTTCTTTTTTAATTTTTTTTTTCTTTGGAACATATCTGCTGATACAAACTGTTCTTAGTAATTTACTGCAAATTCCGAACCGAGTATGCAATGAGCTAAAGATTCATTTGTGTTTCTTGAGCTAATTTGTGGTGCGTCTGATGTATTAGAACTTTTATTCACTTTTTATTCTGTTCAGTTCTTGCTTAACATAATTTCTGCTACTTAGGCATTGCCTCATCAGGCCATACGGTGTTGGGTTGGACCAAAGTTTGTTCTTTTCTTGCTCTAGATTCAATGATCGGCTTATTATGGTCAATTAGGATAATATCTGATTTAGGTAGTTCAGAAAGTTTTTAATTGATAAACCAGCCTTTGGTCACATTGGATAATTTTTTTAATAATTTGTAATGAGAGGATTTGTTGCTAATGATGTGATTAGCTGATGGTTTGTGTGTTCTAGGTGTTGTTCCATCAACTTATACAGTTTAGGGATGGATTCCAAATTAGTTTTTTCTCCTAGATTAGAAGTAGTGGCATTCACATATTTTCGCTGAAGTGGAGCTGATTTGGTCATTTGGATAGTTAAGAAGTTATGTTTAATCAGGAAATTGAAAGGGTAAGCTGTTGGTTATGTGATTGACTGAAGGATTTGTGCTTCCTGGTTAACTTTTTTAACCAGCCTTTGGATGCATAAATGAGTTCTAAATATCAGTTTTATATTACATAATACAGTATATGATTTCTAAATAGACATTAGCACTACATAGGCAAATGTTCAGACTCCAGAGGGTGCACACTATTTCAAAAAGCCAAAGTTTCATTTTTTTGCGGAAAAAGACTATCTTCCAGATTTTTGAGTCTAGAAGGAAAGCAGTTTTACCATATGTTTAGCAATCAGATCCAGGCATGCACACGTTTTTCTCTTTTTATGAAAATTAAGCTGCCAAAATTAGTAACCAAAAGCTGTATTGTGATACCAATCTTTGAGCGCACTTCAGACTGTCTATCGTGTTCCCATACAACAACATTATTTTTATTTTTCTGATGAAGGTGATCTTCGAGTCAGCTTGCACGAGCCTTGACTATTCAACCGGGTACCTCTACCTCCCACCCAGGACAGATCCGGTTAACTCTGCCCACCAAAGCTTCAGCAAATGTGAAGAAATACCTAGTTATTTTTGCCTTTGCTGGAATTTAAACTCGTACCTCATAGTTCTCCTCCCACTTCATTGACCACTTGGCCACACCTTTGGATGCCCATACAAGAACATTCTTCCATGCCTTATTTGAATCTTTGTATCTGATCCAGTTTATGATCAACTAGTCAGTATTTTTATTGGACAAAACTCTATGTTTATCAGGAGGTTATATTATGAAAGTGACTTTTGAGATATGTCGGCTAATAATTACCAAGTCTCGGAAGCAACATTCAGTATTCAATGTGAGACTGCTTTTGGTTTTGTATATCAAAGTATCAAAATTGTACCTTCCCTCTTTGAATAAGTAAAATTTCGTGTGCTCTACCCATTACAACAATATAATCATCAACAGCTCATATCTAATATACTGAGGCCTTTATCCTTTAGATCACAAAGAAAGTTCCGCACTGCAACGTGGTGATTAACCGTGAGAATATATGTTGGAGCCAAAAGATCACCTCCTTTATAATCTCTTACGGTATTCTTATTGGATTGGAGAATTTTCCTGAAGAAGCTTTATTTCAGTCACTTATCAAGGGAAAAAAAGGAAGTTGAGACAATGGTTATTAGCATAAAGCTCACCTAGGAAACTCCTGTTAAAAATTACTGTCAAGAAGCCCGTAAAACACCTTATATCTTGTTTGAAGCTCTGACTTCTGCTTGAGTCTCAGTTGATTCTCGATGGATTCACCCATACTCGCTTAAAGCTTGTTTGCGACCATGATTTTACATCCAAGCACTAAAGAAATTAGTTCTTATATAGTACTTTTATACTGGTTGTGATTAGCATGTGGTCTTGAATATCTGCCTGTTCCTGAACTCTTCGAAGCTGCCATCTCCTTTAAGCTTAACTTTCTGCCACCTTTGTGATAGCTATTTGTCATAATCCCGGAAGAGGGTTTTTACCATGCATTTTATTGGTTCGTTCAGTATTTTTGTTCGTTGTCTTATTGTCATTCTTGGTGCCTTTTTTCACGATTACCTTATTTCTTGTACACTCAAAATGCAGTTTGGGACGGTTGCAGGATAGCAATGCAGTCCTTTCGCACTTCAATGAGTATTCAGAACATTGTTTCACAGAGGTCTCGGCAGATTTCTCTAGAAATACACGTCTCCTAAAATCTATGAAGTCAGACCTTGATTACATATTTCAGAAGTTGAGGTATGATCATCCTTTTCTTCCCTCTCGTTATCCTCTTCTTTCTGAATTTCAATCAGTATTTGGTAATTGCCTGGAGTAGCTGGATTTGCTAGACTGAGAGATCAACCCAGTATAATCCCACTTAGTGGGGTCTGGGGAGGGTAGTATGTACGCAGCCTTACCCCTACCCTGGGGTAGAGAGGCTGTTTCCAAATAGACCCCCGGCATCCTTCCCTCCAAGAACTTCCCACCTTGCTCTTGGGGAGACTCGAACTCACAACCTCTCGGTTGGAAGTGGGGTTTGCTTACCATCAGAGCAACCCCTCTTGTCCTGGATTTGCTAGACTAGTCATTATAATTGTACCTAATACGTCATCTTTTACTAGTTTGCTAAAGATAAACTACTCAGTTCATTATTTGAAAATTTCACTAGAATCTATGCAACCTTTTGATCCGTGATCTCTGTGGCAACGCAAAAGTATATTTTGCTTCCTTCTGTTTTTCTTTTAAAAGATGTATTTTGCATCAAAGTCATCATCTTCCTTTTCTTCAATTGTTGGCTTGTTGCCTGTGATACTTTGTGCGACCGTTTCAGCAGTTTGATCCAATCTCATGGTTTTCAGTTTAAATTCCTCTTTGCCTAAAGTAAAAACTTTGAGGAATACAAAAAAAAAAAAAAAAAAAAAAAAATTATTGTAGTCTCCCACAACCAACTCAATCAACCATGCCTCAATCCAATTAGGCTCTGTTATTCAATATTTGCACATTCCAAAAATTCAGTATTCAGAGGATCACTTGGTATATTTTCATGCTGGCCATCAATTTATTGAAACCCTCCTCATTCATCTTGGCTTAGACCAACTATGTTTAAGAAGCTCGCATAAGCAGACTTAGTTTCATTTCCCACAATTTAAAAGAACTGCATAGTGACTTTATGTTAAACTCTAGAAGTCCATTTTTGTTATTATCAGCATTTTGGATGGTACTATAATGTTTTGAGTGAAACGACGGGCGCTATTAGACTACTGGATCTATTCCCAAAAGTGGGAATTACTGTGTTTTGTGGTTTACCCAATTATTCCTATATTACTTTTAAATGTTTATTTTCCCTTTTCAGGAGCATGAAGGCAAAAATCATGTCAACCTACCCAGATGCACTTCCAGATAATACAGCAATTCAGGCACTTGATCAAAGGCCTGATCTTGAAATGCCACGATAAGTTTTCAACTGTGAATGTTTGGGAAATGTAGCTTCTTCTAGTTCGTCCGTTATAGATATCGATAAGTTTGTTCAGGGTGGATAGTTTGTGATAGAGCTCAACTGTTTTTATCTGATAGTTCTGCAGCTGTATATTGCAACGTGTGTTATGATAAGTTGTGGTCTCTCCTGAACAGTAGTTCTAGTGTAATTTTTGCATTGCGCGTATCTTTTTAGAGACAACACACGAATCTGTTTATTGTAAGGATTCTGAGCTCCCAGTAAACCTATGATTGATGACATGAAAGAGCAAATATTTCGTTCTTGGAATGAAATATTTCGATCCAGTATGCAACCTTAATTCCATCATAATTGTATGTTTGCTGATAGAATAAAATGCTGTAATGCTCCTTTCTTTTTATGCCAGGTTTATGTGGGAAAGTGATTTTTCTATTTTCCTCTTGGGTATTTCCTTACAACTATGATTGGTTTCTACCGAAAAGCTTGAGGAAAAGTGCAGAAAAATGAAGATGAAGCAGAGAGAGAGGAAAGAAGAGGACTAACTGTCTTTAGAAGTGAAAGAAATAGGAGAAGTGCGATGTTTTAGGGTTTCTTTGACTGAGGGTAATTTTGGTGTTATGAAAACTTATAATGGACAAAAAAGTAATTTTATTGGTCAAACTAAAATGGCTTTTAAGCCACAATCAGAGAAGTTGGGGTCAGTCAACTTGTTGCTTTTGGCTTTTTTTCTACTTTTTAGCTTCTTTTTTTTCTACTTTTTAGCTTCTTTTTTTTCTCCAAACACTCCAGAAAGCTCATCCGAACACCCTCTTAATCTGTAAATTGTTATTACTAGAGAATGATCGAAGAGGGAAGTACTACCTCCGTTCACCTTTACTTGGCGTGTATATTAAAATTGATTTTTATTTTTACTTGTCACTTATGCATATCAAGAGAATAAGAGGCGTGAAAAGTCAAAATGTGCCAAGTAAAAGTGAATAGAGGGAGTAGTTAGACCCCGCCTCTTTTTTTGGAGAAAAAAATTACCTTTTCCAATAACACGCTATAGTGCTACCTAAGGAAACATGTGCAAGAGGCAAATTAAGGAAATTGACTGAATAACAATTAATATTTCATGCGACTACAATCAATAATTGGTCCCATGTAAATTTAGCAGCTGGTAAGAATACATGATCACAAGTTCTATAAATTAAAATTAGTAAACTAGATGTGCATTTGTAGTTAAAACTGAAAAGTACTTCGTAATTCTTAAATATATATTGGTTACTACTTACTAGGTAAATGTAGATAGCGGATTACAAGTCAAATCAGGCATATGCTTGATCCACGTACTAGGACAAAGTCTTCTTGAGTCGTACAAAGTTATGTAGGAACAAGAACTACCAAAGCAATGATATTGTCTAGTATCAAGAGAGTAAAAGATGGTGCCCTTGTTGCCATAAAACCAAGGTATGTAAATCCTGTTCCCTGTACCTCTGACTGAGATTGTTTCAGCAAACATTGCAGAATTACTAATAAAGAGTGATTTGTCTCCTAAATTATGCACAGGGACCCAAAATCATTCTTGATTCATCAAGCTCACAAACTTGAATCCATACCCCATCATAACTCATGAACACTACCAACAATTCCCCGTCGCTTTCTGCCATGAAACTTCGGCAACGGTTAGCAGAGAGGCGATTTCGAAGGAATGCGCGTGAGGATTTGATCCAACGCGGTTCATTTTTCTCCACGTCGTAAATAACTAAATCTCCTTGTTTACTCAAACAATAATAATTCCCCTTGTAGAATAACGAAGTCGATCCTTTGAAATTTCTATCCCTCTTAAATTCTGATATGGTCCATACACTTTCTCCTTGTTCAAGAAAGCAAAAAATTATCTTGCTATGGATGGATGTGGAAATGCAAAATGTAATACAATCTGGAGAAGTAGGGGGAGCCGAGAAAGAATAACAGTTGAGTTGAAATGCCAAATAAATAGGTGGTAACTCAAGTTTGACATTGGTAAAGGGGTTGAAGAAACGTATGTCGTTGTTAGCACCAACCATTAACAACCAACTGTAATTTGAAGAATGTATGATGCCATAATTAGGTACGTCATAGATGTTCATGCCAATAGTGGAATTGCATAAGGGATGATGAAGAGTATTGTTGATCGTTAAACAGGGTGGAAGAATTGCAAAAGAATTTGTCGATGATTTCCATGACATGCAAACAGCTTGAAAATTAACACAATCTCCTGGATTGAATCGGGCTGATATGCCGTAAAGAAGGTCTGCTGGAAGATCTGCCCATAATCGTTTCTCCTCCTTTTTTTCTATTTGCTCGGATCCTCTTGATTTTACCTGGTCAATCAATATGTTAATAATTTTAGAGATTACAATTGCTACAATTTAACCACATTATCATAACCCCACCTTTTAAAAAGTTCATATTCACGTTAAGTACTTGATCCCAAGAAACTAATTTAAGCGACAAAAAAGCATGTTTACGTAAAGAGTGTAAAAGAAAAATTGAAAAAAAAAATATCACCACCTAAGTGTCGTGTTAAAAAGAAAAGGTAAGCATCGTGTCAATTTTGACTTCATCACCATGTGATT